>SKCR01043812.1:0-36611 GCA_019454045.1 Zanthoxylum bungeanum
TACATAAGACTTCCCACTGCTGAGGTGTATGGAGTCTGTTTCATTTCCTCCTTCTCTGTCTCATTAGAGGGACTCTGTTGTGTACTCAATCTAAAGTGGGTAGCAAAAGGAGTGTTAACCGCTTTAGATTTGTCCATCTGGAATCTCTGAAGTACCTTCTCGATGTACTCCTCATGTGACAAGTATAATTCCTGGCTTTCCGATCACGACTGATCCTGATGCCAAGAATCTGTTTAGCTGGCCCCAAGACTTTCATCTCAAAAGACTTACTCAGTTGCTGCTTCAAATTATCAATCATCGATTGATTTCGGCCAACTATCAACATATCATCTACATACAGTAGTAAGATGATAAAGTCATCGTCAGAAAATTTCTGAACGAAAAAATAATGGTCTGAAGTAGTCTTCTTGTATCCCTGCTCCCCCATAACTGACTCAAACTTCACGTACCACTGTCTCGGTGCCTGTTTCAAACCGTAGAGGCTTTTCCTGAGTCTGCAAACATAGTCCTCTTTCCCGCTGACTCTGAAGCCTTCTGGTTGCTCCATATAAATTTCTTCTTCCAGATCTCCGTGAAGAAATGCGGTCTTGACATCCATCTGCTCAACTTCCAGGTCGAGGCTTGCTGCTAAGCTGAGTACCACTCTGATGGATGACATCTTCACAACTGGAGAGAAAATTTCATCGAAATCAATGCCTTTCCTCTGATTGAATCCCTTGACGACTAATCTGGCTTTGTACCGGGGTTGTGAAGTGTGCTCATGTTGCTTCACCCTATACACCCATTTGTTCTTCAAAGCCCGTTTGCCTCTTGGCAATTTCACCAACTCAAAAGTGTGATTGTCATGCAAAGATTTCATCTCATCTTGCATGGTTTCCTCCCACTTTTCTCTGTCTTCTGTTTCCACAGCCTCCTGATAGCTCTTGGGTTCTCCCCCGTCAGTAAGCAGCACATACTCATATGCAGAGTATTTGGTTGAAGGTCACCTCTCTCTGTCAGACCTTCTCTGTGGAACTGTTGGTGTAGCTTCTGGTACTGGTGGTTGATCATGATCATCATCTCTGGGAGCTTCATCACCTGTACCCTCATGTCTGGGAACCTCATCTTCAACTCATATTGGCACCGGTGTATGAGGTTCTGGATTCATATTTCTGTATTGCTGGGGCATTGTCTTCAATTCCTTTCTGATATCTTCTATGGTATGGTCTTCGACGAAGAAAATATCTCGGCTCCTGGCGATCTTCTTCTCCACAGGATCATACAGTTTGTAGCCGAAATCATCTTGACCATAGCCAATAAAGACACACTATCGCATCTTTGCATCAAGCTTGGATCTCTTGTCCTTTGGGATGTGTACAAAAGCTTTGCACCCAAAGACATGCAAGTGTTTATAAGACACTTCTTCACCTGTCCAAGCTTGGTTAGGAACATTACCTTTCAGTGCGACCGCTGGGGACATGTTCAAAACATGTATAGTTGTGTTGAGTGCCTCCCCCCAAAATGTCTTCGGCAGCTTGGCTTGTGACAGCAAGCTTCTGACCCTTTCGCACAAGGTTCTGTTCATCCTCTCAGCTAGGCCATTCAACTGAGGTGTCTTCGGAGGTGTCATTTGATGTCGGATTCCTTGCGTCTTGCAGTACTGATCAACGGACCTCTGTATTCTCCACTGTTGTCTGTTCTGATGCATTTGAGTTTCTTACCGGTTTCTCTCTCCACCAGGGCATGAAACTCCTTGAACACTCCCAGCATTTGGTCTTTTCTCTTCAAGGTGTATGCCCAAATCTTCCTTGAATGATCGTCAATGAATGTCACAAAATACTGTGACCCACCAAGTGTTCGTGTCTGCATCGGACCACATACATCTGAATGTATGAGATCAAGTACCTCTGGTTTCCTCTGAGGCGGGGAGCTCTGGAAGGACACTCTGTTCTTTTTTCCAGCCATGCAGTGTTTACACTTCCATAAGTGTGAGTTCTTCAATTCCAGAAGAACATTCCGCCTGCGTAGTATCTCCATCCCTGTTTGACTCATGTAACCGAGCTTTTTGTGCCATAGCTCGGTTGCCTCATTACTATTGACTGTATTTATGCTACTATTTGAAATCTTAGCATGTATCAAATACAGAGTTGAATCTTTCTTACCTCGTGCCACCACCATTGATCCTTTAGTGAGCTTCCAGCATCCGTCACTAAAGGTGCTGCAGAAACCTTCATCATCCAGCTTGCTTGTTGAGATCAAGTTTAACCAGATGTCTGGGATGTGCTTGACTCCCTTCAACACTAGCCTTGTCCCGTTGTCTGTTTCAAGGCAGATGTCTCCAATACCAACAGCTTTGGACTGTCTGTCATTCCCCATCCTTACAGCACCGTAGTCTCCTGGTGTGTAAGATGAAAAGAAGTCTCTGCGAGATGTGGCGTGTATGGAGGCGCCACTATCTATCACCCAACTGGTCTCGTGGCTGGCAAGATTCACAACATCTTCTTCATATATAATGAAGAACTGTTTTGAGGTATTGTCGGTGGTAGTAGCAACTCTTTCTTGATTAGAGTCACCATCTCTCATGGACTGCTCGTTCTTCAGTTTGTAGCAATCCCGCTTCATATGGCCTTTCTTTTTGCAGTGATAGCACTCAATATCCCTTGTTCTTGATTTCCCCCGGTTCTTGTCTGATTTACCTGGGCCTTGGCTTTTACTCCTCTCCCTTCTGGTGTTCTTTTTTGTCACTAGAGCTTCTGAGGTTGAGGCTGATGCTGACTCCTGCATTCTCGTCCTCTTTTCTTCCTCGAAGATCCCGGTCTTTGCCATCTCCATAGTAACTTTCCCATCTGCGGCTGAATTTATCACCGTAGATCTGAACGTTTCCCAAGATTCTGGTAACGTATTAAGGAGTATTAAGCCATTTACCTCATCACTGAAGTCTATGCCCAATCCAGACAGTTCTTTCATTGTTCCGAGGAAATCGTTGATATGGTCCGCCACAGCTGTACCTTCTTGGTATTTCAACCTCATCATATTTTTGATGTAGTACAGCTTGTTGTTTCCAATCTTTGCTCGGAAAAGCTCCTCCAGCTTTCCCCATAAGGCACGTGCATTTGTTTCTTCACTGACATGATTGACGATACTATCGTCGATCCACTGACGAATAGGACTGCATGTTTTCTGGTGAAGATTAGCCCACTTTCCATCGGTCATTCCTTCTGATTTCTGCTCCAGAAATACCGATCCATCATAGTCCTTCACATACATAAGGTCTTTCATCCTTCCTCTCCATGTGAAATAATTGGTACTGGTTAACAAAACCATTTTTCCGTTGCCCCCTTCCATCATAAAAAATTCTAAGCAGAATTTCAAAAATGGACCTCACCGTTGCGTCTGGAATGGTCGAAAATGGTGGAAATGACACTTCGTTTGTCAAAATCCGACAAGGGACCAAATTGCAAATTCCAGAAATTACAGGGGTCAAAGTGCAATTTCCAAAAGTCAAGTGGCCAAAATGCGATTACGGAAAAGTTCAGGGACTAATTTGCAATATCCAAAAAGTTCAGGGACTAAATTGAAAATTTCTGAAAGTATAGAGGCTCAATTGTAATTTCCAGAAAGTTCAGGGACCTATCTGAAATTTACCAGACACCGCTGACGTGGCGCTGACGTGGCTCTGACGTGTCCTGCTGACTGTGCAGAGTCTGCTGACGTGGCGCTGACTGGACGATGACGTGGCGGCTGACGTGGTCGTCTTCTTCCTTGAGGAGCGTGTGGAGCGCGTGAGGACTCTCTGGACGGCGCGTGCGGCGCGTGTGAGCAGTCGGGACCTCCGTTCGATCGCCGAGAAATACCACCGTGCTCGTCTCGCCTTGAAAAGTCCGATGGTATGCTCAAAATCGATTTTCGACAACTTTCGTCGGAACCGACTTTCCGAACCGAACCTCTGTTTCTGAGTTTCGGGATCCCTCCGAGTAACCTTAGCTACTGATACCACTTGTTGTGATAAAACACACATGAATAGAGGTGATTGGAGAGAAAACTCTTCTTTATATTACAAATAAAAGAATTACAAAGCTTTATAACCCCAAACTTTACAAAACTCTCACACCACACCACTTTACTCTATTATTCTCACTTCTGGGATTACTGGATTGTGAGATGTTTCTAACAATGATTTTTGGGCTCTTTTTATAGCCCCACGTCTTTGGCAAAACGTGTGCTTGCACACACACAGCTGGCTTTGGTGCATGTATGATGTGTGTTACAATCTTAACCCTCAAGTTATGCCATCGTCGAGGACGACGATGAATGAAGTGGGGGAGAGTGTCACGGTCCTAGGATCAGACTAGGACGTGCAGTCACTTTACAAAGGAGCTCATGTTTCGGGACATCGGTTTAAGGTCGTTAAGGGTTATATGTACCCTTCATGTACCCTTGTACTGGTGAGTTTCCATCCGTGAGACCGTATTCGGAAGTTTGCCTGGAGATTTAGAAACGTGCTCGCTTGCCGCTAGGAAGTGGCCTAGTTGTGCAGCGTTGTGAAGGAGCCTATATTTCGGAATTCCGGATTGAGCTTACTCCAAGCCCTAAGTAACTCTTAGGGGTGGATGTACTGGGAAGTTCTCACCCGTGGGGTCCCGTTCGGAAGTTTGGCGGGAGATGGGGGAGATTTTGAGATACGCTAGCTCGCCGCTAGTCGTTAGCCTAAATCGGTGCATTGTGAAGGAGCTAACGACCCGGGGTGTCGAATCGAGTGAGACCAAGTTCCAAAGTGAATCTTATGGTCACTTGTACTGGGAAAATATCAGCCCCAGAGTTGGATTCCGAGATTTGTCGGGAGATTTTGGCAGTAGGCCCACTTTTGGGTCTTTTCCGCTAAAGTGGGGGTGTTGTGGAAACCCATCAAGACGAGCTCGTTTAGGGACGAGATTTTAACCCAAAGTCGCTTATATGGTGGCTTACTGGATGCCCGGAAGAGTTCCTGAAAAATCCTCTTAAGATAGATTTTAGAGGGGGGTGTGACAACTCAAGCGCCATGTGTGTATACTGGTGAGACATGTGCAATGTCTTTAAAACCTCCTTAGGGGGGGAAGCCTAGGTGAGCCTTGGGTGTGGCCAAGGGGGCTTCGGTGGTCTTGGGGCTTTAGCCGTGAACCCTCTCGCCCTTAGACAATGTTGGGACACGATGTATTGTCAAGATTGAGTTGGCGGGAAAATGCCATATTTTATATCCGGTTGTGCTATTCGAGTACCGGGGTCCGGTGTTGAACGGGCCCGCAAGAGTATGCGTTGAGTTAGCTTGTGAGCTTTCGTAAATCAATAAATTATGGGTCTGAAACCTCCCAACAATGGGAAATAGGGACGGAGGTTCCGGGTAGGCTGACTTATGCGGGACGCGACCGTGTAAGTGCCGCACGAGCCCTTTTCCCGTTAAGGAAAAAGTTGGCTCGTGATAGTTGGTATCAGAGCCCTAGGTTGGGCAAGTGAAATGTCTACGGATGTGAGTAGATGTTATAGAGATGTTGTGAACATCGTAAGGCTAGTGTGAAGCCTCGGTAAAGAAACGGCTCGAGAGGAAGCCGGGAGAGTGCGTGTTGATGCACGTAGAGAAGTGAAAATCCTAAATTGAGATGGATTGATGTGAGACGATATGAGAACACTTGAGAAGTGCTAGTTGTATACGAGGTTGGCTCGGGTGAAGCCAAAATGTTCGGGAGAGACCCGAAATGGATGTGGAACTTGTCTATGAGAGACAAGCAAGTGGTCTATACACCGTGAGGTGTGAGACATATTTGGGATGTATAAGTAACATCATGAGGGTGCCGATGTGATATTGGCAAGAGTATATGTGTACAGGAGAACCCAATGAGGGGTTGGTTGAAGTTGTATGGGGTCCAAAAAGGGGCGTGAAACCCTTTTCCCATGGCAGTTGAGTGTCAGAATGTGATAGAGAGTCGAGATATGTAGTCCTCTTGTGTGAGGCAATGTCAAGGACTGAGTGTGAACCCGATGGTTCGTGTAAGTATTTTGGAAAGGTTTTATCGAGTAAAGCCTTCGTAAGACTATAAGAAATGAGTTGTTTGGATTCCTGTGATTAGGAATGCCATTAGCTTAAAGCTACGAGTAGCGAGTTGTGTGGATTCTCTATAGAGGGAATGCCCTCAACTCAGGGCTACGAGTAACGAGTTGTGTGGATTCCCGTGAGTGGGGATGCCAACGAAAGTGTGATGGCTTGAGGTAGGCCAAAGTAAAAGTGGGGGAGTGGGCCTGAAATGAGTCAGGTATCTCCAAAGATCCTTATGGAATGTGATAACCATTGTGTTGGTTATGTAATGATTGTGTGGGAGACCAAGGTTGAATTATCTTGGTAACATAACGAGTTGCTCGTAAAGGTAGAGTGTCCTTACGAGTTGGAGGTGCAATGAGTTGCACAAGGGTTGCATGAAAATTGCAATTGCGAGAGATGTGAGAGTGTGGTCCCGGAAAGGCCGAGATGTTTGCATTTTGGAGAATGCATGTGACATAATGCGACTACGAGTAGTCGAAATGAGAGTGTATGTACGAGTTACACGGGTGATAGGCCAGATATGTGACTTTGGTTTTAAGTGAGTTTGAGAATGGTGATTACTTCAAGGAAGTGATCTTATGTCGAACAAAGTTTCGTGAAATGACCCTGTGAGTCAGGGTAGAATTGGCTAGAGTGCCAAAAGTGGGGTGGGAAACACCCAAGAAAGTAGTACGAGTTGGCTTGGTGCCTAAGAGTACTAAGGTGAGAAGACCAAGAGTGGTCGTGGGAATGATAGAAGTTGGAAACAATTCTATCTGCGACAGTTGAGTATCGAGACAATTGAGAAGCTCATGAGAGAGCAAGTGACCCAGAGTTATGTGTGAGAACGAGATAGTTGCTAGTGATATGAGAGCGACTACGTGTGTACAAGAGGGGACTAGTGGGAAATTAGCTCCACCATAAGCTAATTGTGGATCGGATGTGTGTTTATCTTCGGGAAACCTGATGTGCTACGCGAGCGCCTTGAAGAACAGGTAGGCAGGGGGCCAGGGTGAAGTGAACAACCGATCTATTCATAATCAAAATGAACAAAAACCCTTTGTTTTTATCAAAACCCATTCACGTTTAAGTGTATGGAGCTTTTTGTGTAAGAAGTTACTGAATCGGAATTGAAAACTCGCACACAAGAGCGTGTAGAAAGTAGTGACCGAAATCAGAAACACTCATGCACGAGAGTTTGTATGGAGTTGTGACTGAGACTGGAAACGAAAACAAATACACAATCACGTGTGTGGAGTTGTTCCACAGTAATGATGGGGATTCTTAGAAGCTGTACAAATTGTGTGTTGGGTTGATAATCCAACCATGTGCGGGAACTTATGCCTAGTGGCAGAGTTGAGCCATTATGTCAAAACAAAGACTCATGTACGGGAGTGTATATGATGTTTTGTGTTTAGATATTATGTGCCCATTCTTTATAAAGTTGCATGATGTTACAAACGTGGACATGTAATTTCATTGTTGAGATAAATGACATTGCAATGTTTCACTGTGTGCGTTACGATGGGAATTCCAAGAAGATGTGAACAATGTGTGGAATTGATAATCCTAACATGTACGAGAATAAAAGAGTTCCCAAGCATGTATGGAGATAATTTCAAACCCATATTGTGGTAAGTTACAGAAGTTGGAGATTTCGTCAAAAATGGTAAACCTGTGCCTAGTGCCGAAGTTGAGCCATTATATCAGAAACAAAGACTTATGTACGAAAAGCGTATATGATGTTGTTGTGTTTGGATATGGTGTGCCCATTTCGATATAGCATTGGATAATGTGGCTAACATAGACATGTGATTCCATTCATTGACATATGAATGTGGTTTCAATGTCTTCCTTGTGAGCCCATAACACACAGGTCCCAGGATCGAAAGAGATTCGTGACAGATACAACTTGAGTTGCCATCGTTGAGGACGACGGTGGATGAAGTGGGGGAGGATGTTACAATCCTAACCCTCAAGTCGTGCCATCGTCGCGGACGACAATGGATGAAGTGGGGGAGGATGTACAATCTTAACCCTCAAGTGATGCCATCGTCGAGGACGACGATGAATGAAGTGGGGGAGAGTGTCACGGTCCTAGGATCAGACTAGGACGTGCAGTCACTTTACAAAGGAGCTCATGTTTCGGGACATCGGTTTAAGGTCGTTAAGGGTTATATGTACCCTTCATGTACCCTTGTACTGGTGAGTTTCCATCCGTGAGACCGTATTCGGAAGTTTGCCTGGAGATTTAGAAACGTGCTCGCTTGCCGCTAGGAAGTGGCCTAGTTTTGCAGCGTTGTGAAGGAGCCTATATTTCGGAATGCCGGATTGAGCTTACTCCAAGCCCTAAGTAACTCTTAGGGGTGGATGTACTGGGAAGTTCTCACCCGTGGGGTCCCGTTCGGAAGTTTGGCGGGAGATTTTGAGATACGCTAGCTCGCCGCTAGTCGTTAGCCTAAATCGGTGCATTGTGAAGGAGCTAACGACCCGGGGTGTCGAATCGAGTGAGGACCAAGTTCCAAAGTGAATCTTATGGTCACTTGTACTGGGAAAATATCAGCCCCAGAGTTGGATTCCGAGATTTGTCGGGAGATTTTGGCAGTAGGCCCACTTTTGGGTCTTTTCCGCTAAAGTGGGGGTGTTGTGGAAACCCATCAAGACGAGCTCGTTTAGGGACGAGATTTTAACCCAAAGTCGCTTATATGGTGGCTTACTGGATGCCCGGAAGAGTTCCTGAAAACTCCTCTTAAGATAGATTTTAGAGGGGGTGTGACAACTCAAGCGCCATGTGTGTATACTGGTGAGACATGTGCAATGTCTTTAAAACCTCCTTAGGGGGGGGGAAGCCTAGGTGAGCCTTGGGTGTGGCCAAGGGGGCTTCGGTGTGGTCTTGGGGCTTTAGCCGTGAACCCTCTCGCCCTTAGACAAGTTGGGACAACGATGTATTGTCAAGATTGAGTTGGCGGGAAAATGCCATATTTTATATCCGGTTGTGCTATTCGAGTACCGGGTCCCGGTGTTGAACGGGCCCGCAAGAGTATGCGTTGAGTTAGCTTGTGAGCTTTCGTAAATCAATAAATTATGGGTCTGAAACCTCCCAACAATGGGAATTAGGGACGGAGGTTCCGGGTAGGCTGACTTATGCGGGACGCGACCGTGTGTAAGTGCCGCACGAGCCCTTTTCCGTTAAGGAAAAAGTTGGCCCGTGATACTGTGCATGCTTTCGGCGCCTCAAAGCTGTCTTCAACAATTCCAACTTCTTACAGATCCACTTTTAGGGTCTGTTTTCTTCCTAATACTGGATCGAGTTGCCACTGAGAACTTCGATGTTGCTGCAACACCAGGTTCCCAAATTTACAGGGGACTGTTTTTCTACATTTTCAGGTCTGTACTGGATCTTCATCTGTTTGCACTAATAGATATCCATTCTAGAAGTTGCCAAAGTAAATTAAGAGCAAAAGGCCTAGACCAAGCATAAGAATATGACAATTAACAAATTGAAGAACAAAAACTTTTGTCAGTAAGAGTCTTTTCCGTTCAAACAAAAGGTAACCAGAAATAGAAAGACAAATTAAAAAAATCCAAAAAAAAAAAAAAAATTTGCATATAGTTGCTGGAAATTAAAATAAAGGATGATACCTGTTCATTTTTCAAGCTACAAAACAAGGGAATTAACAAAACTATTAAAAAAAAAAACTTTACCATTTATCAAATAAATTACAACGTATGAAGTTTGCAAAAACAGTTAACTTCTCCGAAAGGTATTCTCAAAGTTAATTTGTGTATTTCACAGATTCGAAGTTTTATTATTATTTTTAATCATTTTAAACAAAACTTCGGAGATCTTAAGTTCAAACTTCAGATCTCCGAAGTTTAAGTTTTATTTATTTTTGTAGTTATTTATTATTTTTTATATATTATTTATATATTATTTATACAAAATATGATTTGAACTTTGGCTCTCTGAATATTTATTTTTTTTAGATTTCTTGATTTATATGTAAAAATCATATCTATAAATAAAAACAGTTAACTATTGATTGGGGCTAAAAAATGCATATTTATTAAGAGAATATATATTATTTTACACATATGGTTTCACTAATCCCCTTAATTTAGCATGTTTATGTAATAATCTCTAAATTTATGTTTTATATATTTTTATTATGTATTTTATTATTTTTGTAGGTAAAATACTATTGCGGAGCTCGAAAGCAAAAACCAGAATTTCAGCCTAGCATCGCGATGCGAGCAAGAGGGCATCGCAACTCACCTAAGACCAAATGAAAGCCGAGTTCAACACACAGGCGTCGCGACACAGAGGACTTTGGCGTCGCGACGCCAATTCAATTATGTGCCGAAAGTTTGCAACAGTGAATGACGCGTGTAACAGCAGGCACGTCGCGACGTTGGGAAAAAAATTTGCCTATAAATTAAAGCTGATTTCATTTCATTTGCTTCATACTTTCTTTAATTCTTCTTAAGGAATTGGATATTGTATCTTGTTTGTTTAAATTCTTGTAATGTCTTTTAATTTTAATAATAAAATTATGTGTCTTTTCAATTACAGTATGAGTAGCTAATTACTTTCTGCTGGGGAATAGGTGAAGTTTTTACTATTTGAGTTTAGATTAATTTTACTTATATTATAATATATAAATTGTAATCTAAAGATTAATAATTAACTGAGATCTCGATTAATTATTGACAAACTTTTCCGCTCTGGTTTTATAAGATTTTGGTATAAATGAGTACCTAACTGAACTTGTTATAGACAAATAGTATCACCATCTCTATTGCTAGTTTTATATTTTTGGCATATTTAGTACCTTGGCATGACTAGTTATTGACAGAAATTACTACCGCCTTTATGGTTGGGTCTATATGTTTTGGCATAGTTGATTCCAGAAGTAAATTAATTAGGTAATAATTACAATTTATATGTTATAAAATTGAGATTTCTAAAATTAAAAAAAAATAAAAGTGGATCCACTAACCTCGGTATTTTATTTTATTGTTGTCGTTTAATTCAAAATCTCCAAATAACTTCAAAAAAATCAAATCTTTTTCTTTTCACTTTAATTATTATTTTATCATACTAAAAATTTATTCCATGTGTATCGATCCTGGACTTACCGTGTTATTTTATTACTTCGACACTCTTATACTTAGGAGTAAATAACCAATTTTGAGTGTGTCAATTTTTTGGCGCCGTTGCCGAGTATACAATTTAGTAGAAAGAATAATTTTTATTTTTCTTTATTTCATTTTCATTTTTTTATTTTCTTTTTCTTTTCTTTTATAGTTTATTTTTTTCTCTTGTCATTTATTTCCTTCTTGTCAATATTGTATTTTTTTTTATTTTATTTTTGTTTAGGTTGCATGAGACACCGGTCTCGATCATCCAACGGAAGATTAAAATGATAATCTCCATTCACTTTCATCGTCAATTAGAATGGTCAATCCACGTGCCCGAATTCAAAATCCAGTTGATCAAAAAGAAAAACGAATCTCAACATGGCGATCTAATCATCCAATGACACTCAGAGAATTCATGAATACTACTAGGACATGATCACCATCTTGCATTTCTTTCCCACCAGATACATTAGTTTCAATTTCAAACCAGGTATCATCCAACTTTTACCCACCACGGTCTTGAATCAGAAAATCTTTACCAGCACTTGAGAGAATTCGAAGAGGTATATAATACTTGCACATATCAAAATTGCAGCATGAACATAATTCGACTTAATTTTTTCCTCTTTTCTTTAAAGGATAAAGCTAAAATTTAGCTATAAAATCTTAGGTCGGGATCCATTAGGATATGGGATGATTTGCAAGAACTATTTCTGCAAAAAAAAATTTCCCCATCACAGGACAAACTTCTTTAAGAGGAGAATCACAACCTTCACATAAGTGTCAGGGGAAACACTTTACCAATGTTGGGAGAGATTTAAAGAGATGTTGAATGTTTGTCCACATCACGGATTTGAAACATGGATGCTGGTTTCCTATTTCTACGAGGGGCGACACACTCTAAAAGTGGTTTTTTACTCCCAAGTATAAGAGTGTCGAAGTAATAACATAACCCGGTAAGTTCGGGGTCAATCCGCATGGAATAGATTTATTATGATAAAATAATAGTTAAAATCTAAATGAAAAAGGATCTGATTTGTTTGAAGTTATTTGGAGAATTTGAATTAAATGACAACAATAAAATAAAATATTGGGGGTTATGAGATTTAGTTTTAATACCTTACATTTAGAAATCTCACTTTTTATAATATATAAATGATCATTATAACCAAATTATTTACTTCCAGAATTAACTACGTCAA
This sequence comes from Zanthoxylum bungeanum, assembly GCA_019454045.1. Lineage (NCBI taxonomy): Eukaryota > Viridiplantae > Streptophyta > Magnoliopsida > Sapindales > Rutaceae > Zanthoxylum > Zanthoxylum bungeanum. The sequence continues at coordinate 12,373 of SKCR01043812.1, forward strand.
AACATATAAAATCGGCCATAAAGGTCGCTAGTTATTTCTGTCGATAATTAGTCTTGTCATGGTACTAAATATGCCAAAAACATAAAACCAACCATAAATGTGGTGATACTGTTCGTCTATAACAAGTCCAGGTAGGTACTAAATTATGTCAAAATCGTATAAAACCAGTCATATAGGTGGTAGAACAGTTTGCCAATAATTAGTCCAAAACTCAATTAATTATTATTCATTATTGTTTATATATTATAATATAAGTGAGATTAATCTAAACTTCAAATAATAAAAGCTTCACCTATTCCCCCAGCAAAACTAAATTAGCTACTCATAAGTGAAATAAAAACACACAAGCTTTTATTACTAAAAATAAAATACATTACAAGAATTTAAACACACAAGATACAATTCTCCCCAAAAATCCTTTAAGGGAAATTTAGAGGAAAAGAGTACGAAAATAAATGAAATGAGGTATGCCTTATATAGGCAAAGTATTCATATGGCGTCGCGACGCCAAGGGCTTCGCGTCGCGATGTCTGCCAGCTTTGAAGACGCATGCATCTATTGCAATCTTTCGACGCATGAAAGCGATAGTGTCGCAACGCCAATGGCTCAAGTGTCGCGACTCTCATGCGTAAATTTCAGCAACATGTTGGCTTTGGGCGCGTTGCGACGCCAGTACAGAAATTTTGATTTTTGCTCATCGCGTTCCGAAATAATATTTTACCTATAAAACAATAAAATACACCATAAAAACATATAAGACATAAATTTAGAGATTATTACATAAACGTGCTAAATTAAGGGGATTAGTGAAACCACAAGTGTAAAATGATATATTATTCTCTTAATAAATATGCACTTTTTAGTCTCAATCACACCTCTCAATCAGCTTATTACTAGTGCCTAGTAATCTAAGTGAAAACTAAAAAGTGAAATTCTTATCCAAGTTAGTAGTTGTTTTATTTCTTTCTAAATTACCAAATAAGTAAATTCTTCTCTACTTTTTATCATTCTCCATATACACAATTAACAAGGTATTAATCAATTTATTGTGCCCACATTATTCACAAGTATAGTTGAAAAGAGAGTATTATTTTTTTCCTAAAATTATATCAGAAATCACACCTTTTTGGCAGTGGAAATTTATTTATAAATGCAAAAATATATATATATTTTATAATAATACATCTTCAATTCTTGTAACGAGCTTTGGGTCAGTGACTCCCAAACCAATTGCCTTTAGGGCATTAAGTGTTAAGACACCCTTATAGACTTAATTGTTCGGATCTCAAATGTTAAAAGTTCTACTGTTTAACGCGAACAAGCAATGCTTACTAAGGCAAGATGTCTGATTACTAAGTAGAAACTTAATTATTATCATCAATTTTTTTTTTAAAAAAAAAATTATCCCAGGTTCTACCGTTTGACGCGAACAATCATTGTTGTTGAGGCAAGATGTCCGGTTACTAAGTAAAGGCATGGTTAATTTTATTTTTTTGAATATAAATATAAATTTCACTGCTTTTAGGTGCTACCTCCAATAAACTAGAGAACTGAATATTACAAAATTTTTCACTTACAACCCATGTTCATATGTTACCGTGTATGTTGATAATATCTGTCAAATGAGCATATAAAGATTAAATTTAATGAATATTATGGAGAATTCGAAAATTTAAATAATTTAAAAGGAAATAAACAAAAAATAACTTTCTACGAATTAGACTGAAATACATCTCAGAAGTGAGAACTCCTTACACAGCTATCTCTGAACAACAATTCCACTTGGTTACTCAAAAATTAAAAAAAAAAAAAAAAAATTTAATAAAACACACAAATAAAACAAAAACAACAAGTCAACTATCTCATCCCTCAATCAAATTGAGACATTATCCCTAATGTCTGAGAATAACATAACTAAGTGAACCTGAAAAGCTTCAAGAACATTAAGGGATGGATGAAAGTTCCCCCATTTTCAGGGTTTCTTATTACAAGCCTAGCTAGCTAGACAAAGTGACAAAAACGACTTAGCTTTAGGATTTCGTGGTCCTAAAAAGCCAATACACGCTGAATCCAAACCAACTCAAAAGGTAATATAATTATGTGTCTTTTTTCTGGCATTAACTTCTGCAACGATCTGGCATGCAAGAATTCTGAACCACTTCTATTTTGAAAAATATGGTCCATGAATTTCTGGCTGGATTGTATTGTACTGAGTAATTTTCATATACCTCCCTTAAGGTTTGAGAAACTAATACTTAGATGGAGTTATATGGTTTATTATCATTACATCTCCTTAACTTACCACAAATTTAGTTGGCTGTTAATTTAAGATAGAAAAAATGACAAAACAAATACTGAGATTCCTTCCATTTACCTCCCTTAAGATATGAGAAACGAACATTTGGATGGAGTTATATGATTTATTCTCATTACATCCCCTTGACTTAGCATAAATTTAAGATAGAAATTAAAAATGACAAAAATACTGAAGTGCCTTTCAATATATTAAAAACATAAGATAAATCAGCAAAATTATGTTAAAATTTTGTAGTAAAATCTAACGGCCAATAAACTTTGAGGTAAGCCAAGGAAAGGTATAGATATGTCTGAATAAATCATATAATTTCACTTTAAATATTAGTTTTCTCAAATCTCGGGAAAGATCTGTGAAAAATGCTCTATTATTTAAAGTGAAATTATACTTGAAAAGGAGCAATATTGTCATTTCAATTGTTTAGATCCTTATGTAAATTAATTATTTATATCCCACAATAATCTTATTTTTTAAGAATTTATTATAAATTATAATAATATTTAATGCTCATTATGAATAGATTTAATACATTCAATTATTCTCAGACAACTTGTGATAATATTGTCGATTGAGTTGGCTAATTTAGATCATTATAATTATGAAGGGAATAATTTGTTTTAATTATGTTTATATGAAAAAATAAACATATGGTACTGAGTCTTTCATACATTATATTATCTATGTACTGTATATACATACATTGCATGTTGTATATGTCAAATGAAAAACAAATGTGAAAACTACAGCTAGCAATTAAAAATAAATTATTTAATTAAAAAATATATATTATTAAGAACACAAAGTAATTCAATATTTTAAAAACCCGCAAAAAATCCGTTGGGTACCAATGCGAGTTTGGTAATTTATTTTTATATGCGGTGCGGGTTTGGTAATGAAAATTAAAACCCGCAACGGGTATAGTGTGGATTTGATAATTTATTTACATATGCGGGTGCATGTTTGATAATGGAAAACCTGCACCATACCCTACCAACTGCCATCACTACTTCCAACCTCTGTCAGTTTGGTCCCTAACAGCATAATTCAGAAATGAGTGGATATGAGTGTTATGTCCTCTGTTTTGTATGCTCGATTTATCTCGGGAGAAGTGTCTTATAGATCATTAAAGTATGCAATCCCATATTGATTAAAATAAATAATTTTTTTTTATTTTCTTATTACAATGAGTATTAAATTTTTATTTTTTTTTAAATGATTTGAATCATTAATTTTGATTCAAATTTGAGATCTTTTACATGTACCATCTCCAAGCTCCCGTTAATGTCATAATTGTTGACAAAAATTTGTTAGTATTCGAAAATATTGTTCACGACATTTATTTTTCAAGTGATAGTGATAACCACCTTGAATGATAGGGCATTATGTATTTTTTAGCACTAGACCTTGACTTATTTATCCACCAAGTTTTGCAGATCTAAACAAAACAAAAATAAATAAAATGAAATTGTATCAATAAAAATAGATATATCTATTAAAGCTAAAAAAAATAAGAGACATTGAATTTTTATCTCCAAATAAGATAGGCTTGATGGTAACGTTGCAAGAGGATTTACGAGTGGAAGCAACTATTTATCCAGTTCTTGCATGCATATACTAAACCTTCAATCAAAAATATTTCCAGTAAACAACCAAGCTTTTGGTTTCATGGGAAAAATGAGTTTTTATCCTCTGATTATGGTGGCAATATTTTTACACATTTTTATGGCTAGGTTGGGTATGTCTGCACCCAACATCACAACTGATGAAGCGGCTCTGCTTCAACTTAAAGCTCACATAAGTTTGGACACTCACAGTTTCTTTTCACATAACTGGAACTGGTCAGCCTCTGCCTCAATATGCAACTGGGTTGGTGTCACTTGTGGAATTCGCCACGGCAGAGTCACCGCCATTAATCTTCCTAAAATGGGTTTTGGCGGCACCATCCCTCCACATGTTGGAAACTTGTCATTTCTTGTTTCTCTTAATATCACTGGCAACAGTTTTTATGGCACTCTTCCTAACGAGCTATTGCACTTGCGGCGATTAAGGGTCATTGATTTGTCATTCAATAGCTTTTCCGGAAGTATCCCAAGTAATATGTGTAATCATCTTACACAACTTGAATCGTTTGATGCTGCTTCAAACGAGATAACAGGCCAGCTTCCTTTAAATTTAGGTGATTGCCGGAAGCTAAAAAGATTGTCAATTTCTGTTAACAAAATCACAGGAAGGATTCCACCAAGTATTGGAAATCTAACTGAGCTTATGATATTAAATCTCTTTAGTAACAATTTGGAAGGTGTGATTCAATTCAACTTGTTCTTTTCTGCTAACTTGAAATTGTTCTCTAATGATTTGTAATCTGAATTTTGCAGGTGGTTTTCCAGTATCTGTCTTCAACATTTCATCTTTGAAACAGCTAGTTGTTGCCAATAACAGCTTATCAGGGAGTCTTTCTGATGATTTGTGTACTCGTCATCAATCAATTGAAGTGCTTGTTTTTAGCAACAATAAGATCACAGGAACTATTCCGAAGAGTATCGGGAACTGTACTTCGCTCAGTGTTTTAAGTCTTGCTGAAAATCAATTGACAGGTAATACCAAACTATCAATTAGCCATTGATTCTGAAATCAATTATTCAGCAGTAACGCTCTACATGTAGCTAGCTTTTCTATATCTTGATATTCCATTTCAGTATCAAAACCACCAACATTTGAGTCTTTAATTAATACTGTATAAAATTATCTTTAACCATTAAAATCATGGGTGGTTCAAGTTTTTTCTAATCATTAGGTGAAATTTTTTAATGAGGCCTTATTAAATTTATTTTTCTAACTAATTATAATCATATGTACCGTTTTTTATATACCTTTGACTATTGTTATTTTTACATAAAAATTAATAGTAAAAGTCATTAATTAGAAAGAAAATATATATTTTTATTATTTTATGTCTATATAAAATTATTATTTATTTTGTAATATAATTAATTGTATGAATAGAAATTTTTGTAGGAAGTGGTTTTAGGCAACCACCTAAATTATATAAATAAAGGTCGGGCCATCTATGATTGAAATAAATTGAAATTCAATTTGAAAAAGCTTGATAATCCATCTCGAATAAAATTGAACCAATGTCTCCAATTATTGAACTTTTGGACATGCATAAAGCTTTTGAAGGCATGCCAATGCTCGCAAAGTAATTATTATTATTTTTTTCTACCTGTGGCAGGGGAAATACCGCATGAAATTGGCAGCACATACAATCTGAAGGTTTTACTTTTAGGCCTCAATTACTTAATTGGTCTGATACCCTCAATGATCTTCAACAACTCAAATACAGAAATCATTAACCTCAATGATAATCATTTATCGGGTCATCTGCCATCAAGTTTGGGTCTTTACCTTCCAAATCTTTTTGGACTTTACTTAGCGAATAATAATTTGAGTGGAATAATCCCTAGTTCCATTTGCAATGCTTCTAAGGTCAATATCCTGGAGTTATCGGGAAATTCATTCCGTGGCCTTATTCCCAATACATTTGGTAATTGCATACAACTCCAAATTCTAAACTTAGCATTCAATCATTTAACTGCTGGATCTTCCACTCAACAGCAGAGTATATACTCGTCTTTGACTAATTGCAGACACTTGATACATCTGGCCATGGAATCCAATCCATTGAAAGGCGTTCTTCCGAATTCTATTGGAAATCTCTCTACATCTCTGGAAAGTTTTTACGCAGATTCTTGTGAACTTTATGGTGGAATTCCAGTAGAAATTAGTAACTTAAGCAACATTTTTAGTTTATCCCTTTCTGATAATGAGTTAGCTGGCACTATTCCCAAGAGACTAGGAAAATTGAAGAAGCTTCAAGGATTACATTTTTCTTCCAATAAGTTGCAAGGATCTGTCCCAAATGATCTATGTGATTTAGATAGCATATACGTTTTAATGTTAGATAGTAATACGCTTCAAGGTCGGATACCCTCTTGCTTCGCTAATTTAACTTCTCTAAGGTTTCTCAACTTAAGCACCAATAGGTTAAGTTCCTCTATACCTCTAACCTTTTGGAACCTTACATATATCTTAGGAGTAGATTTTTCATTGAATTCTATAAGTGGCTCTCTTCCAATAGATATTGGGAATATGAAAGTCTTGAGGGAATTTTATTTATCGGAAAATCAATTATCAGGTTATATACCGAGCAGCATTGGGAGACTCCAAGATCTAACTAATCTCACCTTATCAAGAAATGGATTCCAAGGTCATATTCCTCAATCATTTGGCAGCTTAATAAGCTTAGAAAGTTTGGATCTCTCTGCTAACCATCTTTCTGGAGAAATTCCCAAGTCATTGGAAGCACTTTCTCACCTTAATTATTTTAATGTGTCTTTCAATAAGCTCGAAGGAGAAATCCCAAGTGGAGGACCCTTTGTTAACTTCACTGTGGAATCCTTTACGCAGAATCGTGCACTATGTGGTCCATCTCGACTGCAGGTCCCACCTTGCAAAACTATCTCTAAACATAAATCCAAAGCAGCCAAGTTTATATTGAGATATATTTTACCTGCAATTGCGACAATAATGGTGGTACTAGCTCTCACTATCATCCTCATAAGGCGTCGTAAGAGGAACAAATGTCTGAGGATGGAGAATGATTCGTTGAATCTGGCAACAATAAGAAGAATTTCTTATCATGAGCTTCAACAAGCAACCAATGGATTTAATGCAAGCAATTTGCTTGGTACAGGAAGTTTTGGCTCTGTGTACAAAGCAACGCTTACTGATGGGATGAATGTTGCAATAAAGGTAATCAATTTGCAGGAAGATAAAGCAGCTAAAAGTTTTGATGTTGAATGTGAAGTTATGCATAGAATTCGCCATCGAAATCTTGTGAAAATCATTAGCAGTTGTAATAATTTCAATTTCAAGGCTTTAATATTACAATACATGCCTCAAGGTAGCCTGCAGAACTGGTTGTATTCTTACAACTACTTTCTCAATATACGACAGAGGCTGGACATAATGATAGATGTTGCTTCTGCACTGGAATATCTTCATTATGGTTTATCAACACCAGTCATCCATTGTGATCTGAAGCCTAATAATGTTTTGTTAGATGATGATATGGTTGCACATTTGGGTGATTTCGGCATTGCCAAGCTCGTGGATGGAGCAGATTCTGTCACACAAACTATGACGCTAGCAACTATTGGGTATATGGCACCAGGTGATTCTTTTTAGTTAAAAATTCTTATTCCCATTAATTTTGTATTTACACTAGTTTCATAAAATTACTCAAAAATAATTTTTTTTCAAAAACATATTTTAGTTTAAAGAATTGCCTCTTCCAAGATTTCTGTGGAGAGGAATTGATCCACTGGAATGACTAAACTTATAGACAATGCATTTTCAGGATAAAATGATTTTCAGTTTTAATAATTGTATGTTGTTTAATTTATACCATCTTATTAAAAAAACTTCATGATGCCTTCATGATTACGAAAATTTAATTGCAGAGTATGGATTGGATGGAATTGTTTCTACACGTGGTGATGTCTACAGTTTTGGTATTTTACTGATAGAAACATTCACAAGAAAAAAGCCCACAGATAACATGTTTGAAGGAGAAATGAGCTTGAAGCGTTGGGTTGAAGAGTCATTACCTGATGCACTTTCTGAAATTGTAGATGCCAATTTGCTGAGCAGAGAAGAAGAAGAAGAAAATGACTTTGCAGCTAAGAAGGTATGCATATCATCCATTATGAGCTTGGCCTTGAAATGCTCAGCAGACATTCCAGAGGAAAGAATTAATGTAAAAGATGCTTTGGTTGCTCTCAAGAAGATCAAAATAAAGTTTCTTAAGGATGTTCAACAAGCTTGATTCAGTGACATGAGTTGCTATAATGTTATGTAATCAAATTGGTCAGGCAGCATGTAATTTTTTTTTTTTTTTTTTTTTTTTTGCTATAACCATATTTGAAATGCTTGATTTGATCTAAAAAAATATATCCCTACATAATAATTTTAAAAAAAAAATCTTGTGAGTGTTTTACTATTTTAACCTTCATTAAAATTGCATCAAATGCATATTTAATTGAACCAGGGTGAGCAGAAAATTTTGCAAAAATAAAAAATAAAAATTGGTCGAGATTTTGGATAATTTTTCATTATAAATTCTTGATTTTAACCTAAAAAATCAGAATTTTCGATTAGGATTCGGGATTTTAAATCACTATATTCGAAATTCAAGAAGATTTTTCATTCTAATTTAAAAATCGATCATGGAAAGTAAGCTTTTAATTATTATTTTTCATTATAATTTTCATATAAAAATTTATATTTTGTTTGAATCTAATAAGTAGAAAATGTTCCATGATAAACTAATTTTATGAGAATAGGTTTCACATGATTTTATTTTCTATTACTTACTTATGGATAATATGCATACAGATTTATAAGTTTTAGTGATAAATTAGTCGGAAATTGCGCAATGTGTGAGTTTATTTAGGTATTATTCTAATAGTTATCATTAATCTATAAAATCGAATATATATATATATATATATTTCAATGGATGGAAATTCCGCAAAACTGCTATTCTAATTGACAGATTTGATCAGGATCAGAAGTGTTCGCGAGTCCATGTAAGTAATATATGTGATGAGTACTTGATATAATATTTGATGTTTCTCTAATAGATATGTATATAAGTGTGTGTAATACATATAAATATGTCTGTATAATATGTGAAAGTTATTTATTTATGGTTGGTGGATAGGTGTATATATATATATATATATATATATGAATGTAGATATGCCAGTATGATTGTCTCTTGAATAAGTATGTCACATAATGTCATATGAGTATCTTACTCCAATAAAAACTATCATATCTTATTTTATGACATCCACAAATAATGAAAGAATGGTATAAAGTTTACAAAATCCATATGTGTGGACACGGCCACAGAAGTGGGCGACGATGTCCGGGCTCGTGGCCCGGCCGGGAGTACGGAGTAGCCCGCGGGGGACTAAACCGGAGAAATAAAATGGAGTCGCCACCCAGTGTGAACTGGGAAATGATTTAAGGTCGTACTCACCCCTCGCAAGGGAAGACCTCAAACCGTTGGGTTCGGAACGGTCCCTTATTTATGCCAATTGTAATAAAGTGATTAATGCAATAGTATAACCAAGTCCTATGCAACACATGCAATAGAATGTAATCAACACACAAGATTGCACACCCATAAACGTAAATAAATGAAAAAGAAGACAAATGCATAATTCCATAGACACATTAAACAAAGAAGTGCAAAAGATGTAAATAAATAATAACTGTAAAAGCAGTAATAATTAAAAAAAAACAAGCACTCAAATATAAACATGACACGAATGCGCAAATGAAAAATGCGAAACAACGACCAAAACAAAGACGAATAGCGAAGTCAATAGTATGCAAAAGGTAAGTAACACAATGATGAAAGAGATGTGACAGCGGCCGACATCTATATAGGACCTCATATGCCTGATTGAACGTATCTCACGTTCAATCAAACGTACTTCGTCTGGCGCGGCAAAACATCGTGGTAAAGGTAGCCTTTAGGCGTTTCCCTCGGATAGATGACCTTTAACCCACGTGATTAGCCCATGCGCACTAGATAGCAATGCATGCGTAAACAAAGTAATGATATGCAAATGGTAAATAACATGATGATGAAAGAGATGCGACTGCGGCCAACATCTATATAAGACCTCGTATGCCCGATTGAACATATCTCATGTTCAATCAAACGTACTTCGTCCGCGCGGCAAAATATCGTGATAAAGGTAGCCTTTAGACGTTTCCCTCGAATATAGGACCTTTAACTCACATGATTAGCCCATGCGCATCAAGCAACAACACATGAATAAACAAAGTAATAATATGGGACCTCGTATGTCTGATTGAACGTATCTCACGTTCAATCAAACGTACTTCATCCGGCGCGGCAAAACATCGTGGTAAAGGTAGCCATTAGCATTTCCCTCGAATAGAGGACATTTACCCCACATGATTAGCCCATGCGCATCAAGATTAACAATGCATAAACAAAGAAGCAATACATAGAAAATAAAGCGGAACATAGACATAGATTTAAATCACAAAATGTAACATGTGCTTGAAAGTTTCTCAAGCGGTACGAAGAGTTGTATCCCAAGTACAGACCGCACTACCGTCCATTCGGATTCGGCTACGGAATTTACGTATGGGTTTCCATCCGATATACCGCAAGAGATAGCACCGACCATTTAATATAACGCAATCATTAACCCAATGTATACATGAAATATGATAATGCATGTGATGAAATAACAATAAATAACGGAAGCGATAAATAATAAACTAAGTGCGAAACATTAAAGGAAGATAAATGACTGAAAATAAATGCAGAATAATAAAGCAATGATAAATATAAATTAAATGCGAAATAGAAATAAAGATAAAGGCGGAATAAAATAAATGACGGAATAATAAAAGAGAGATGTGACCAATATTTTGGCCGTTTTTAATATAGGACTTCGCATGCCCGGTTGGACGTATTCCACGTCCAACCAAGCATGCCGTATCCGGGATAACATAATAAAAATATAACAAAGGGGGCCCTCAGGTCTTACCTTTTAAATCGCTTTCCGGGAGTGCGTTACATCGCGCCGGAATGGTTAATGTTCCGTAACTTTTCTGGTTCACTGGTTTGATATTTCCGCCATTTTGGGCTGCTGTTTTGTCTCGGTTTCTTCACTGTTTTGGCACGATTTTGCTGCTGTTTGGTCGTCGTATTTGTTCACTGTTTTAGGGTGATATTTGGGCTGTTTTGGGGTATTTTTTGGGACTCGTTTGGACTATTTTGGTGCAGTTTGTTGCTCGGTTTTGGTCACTATTTTGCTGTGATTTTGTGGACTATTTTGGGGTATTATTTTTGGTAAAATAGGGGACGTGTGTGGTTTGTTGTATTGTGAGGGCTGTGCTTTTTGTAGAGAGTGGCGTGCGATGCTAGGGTTTGTTGCTCTCGGTCAATGGGGTTACGGTTGAGTCAGTGAGAGAGAGGCGTGAAGGTAGTTTGTAAGTGGTCTGTGTGAATATTGGCTGAGAGGGAGAGAGAGGTGTGAGGGTAGTTTGTAAGTGGCAGTCTGGTTTTGGTATATGAGTGTGTGGTGCATGAGGTGAAGGGGCAGGTTTTTGGCGCTGTGTGTTTAATGAAAAGGCTTTACACTTTTTGATGTTGTGTGTGTGCAGTTTGTGTGCGTGAGTGTGCTGTTTTTGTTTGGGCATGAAGGGGCAGTTCGGTTGTAGGTGCGTGAGTGGTTAGTTGATTTGTGAGGGCTTATGGCCGTGTGTCTTCGTTTGGTGAGGGGTTGCTGGCTTATTGTCGTGTGAGGTGAGATATACCGAGATAGGGTTGGGAGAGAGGAAAGGGCGTGAGTGTTAGGGTTTATTTGTTTGTGATTTTTTTTTGTGAGCCGTGAGGAGTGAGAGCCAATGAAGAGTGTCTAAGAGAGGAATATGGTTTGGTATAGGTCTCTTTTTATAGTAATGCACTAGGGTTTCCTTGTGCAGGGGATCTTCAAACAAGGAAACAAAATCATGCAAAAGTGATGGATTTAATTCAATTATTTAAGGAAATGATATTTGTATTTTTGGTGGAGAATTTCTTTAATTTGTGAGGTGAATTATTTAAATTAGGAATTGGATTTATTTGGATTTGATTTGATTTAATTTAATTTGTGACATGTGTTTTAAATATTTTAATTATTTTTGGATTGGGCTTGGGCGAAATGGACTTTTCGTGGGTTGCGAGGGTTTTGGGCCAAGGCTTAAATTTTAAAACATGGGTTAATCGAGCAAACCCGAGGCCAATCAGCGAGTTAAATTTGTTGATGTATTTATTTCTTGAATTTTTCTCTTCCGACGTCTGTTTCCCGTGACTTCCGCAACTTATCGGGTAGTGCCTCCATAAGAGGCTCATCATTGGGCTTTATGTAAAAATACAGTGTCTACAGTCGCCCTCACTTTGATGAGACTTGTGCAGTGTGTGACATTGACAACACTATCAAATGATTACATATGCTACTCGACTCGAGGAGATTCCTATTGACGGTGGTGTATACATCCAACTATTAGGAATCACTTATGAATCATTCAGTATTCGCTCCAACGAATATCCACATGTCTATACGAGTTTCCAAAACTTATGGTATATCGTGTTAAACCATTGGAACTCCAATTCCAATATACGACATGTGCTAGTCTTCTAGGTTATAGGAATTCGATCGTATTCCAAAACCAACAACTATGAATATTTACTTTAAGAATAATTTACACCTATTGTCAAAATTATTCTAAGATCAATGTCATTCTTAGCATATCTATACATCAATCTAATACGTATAATGACAATACCATTAATGAGGTATGAAATGAAAAATGTAGTTATTTTATTAATAAATAATAAAATATATAAATCGGATTTGCACTCCAAGCACCAACTCCATCAAGTTCTATATGCAGAGCATAGATATTCAGTATGGGTTGGCAATCTGTTAAATCCATAGGTTTGTGGTACACTGTAGAAGTGAGTTCTAAGTGTTATTAAGAGATCTTTAATTAATATGTCGACGGGATTATAACTAAAGATATTTGACGTTTATATATGTATCTCTGATATAATTTGGATACCTATGATGGTAGGATTATATGTATGCAATGACCTCGATATGTATAGTTCAGTGAGTTTATCTGTGGTCGTCATAATTTACGGGTGGGTAAATTATGGACACGAAATTGAATTTCGTGACGGATATGTTTGAACTTATAGAGTCTCACATAATGAAATATACTCGTAGAGTACTATGACAACAATTATAAATAATAATGATTATTTATAAATCGTTTAACGGTTAAACGAATTAATACATGTATAAGGATATTTTGGTCATTTCTTAATTAATATATATTTGTATTTAATACGTGATTTTATTAAATACACATTAATTAATTGTCATATAAGATATTTGAAAAATATCATATATATATATGTATCTATGTATGTATTTTCATTATTTGATGTAAATATAATACATATATCTAAATATTTATATTTACTAATTATTTGTTTATTTAATTGTTAAATAATTAAAGTAATTAAAAAATAAAAAAATCTAATGTGAAGATAAAGCTTGGAAATAGCAAACTTTTTTTTTGTTTTTTTTTTTAATTTTGGATAAGTCTTAAAATTATTTTTTGACTTTATTTTAATAAGATTAAAAAATATCAAAAAATATCGCTTTTGTTTTTTGCTAGAATTTCGGCCAAGGCTTTAAAATTAAGTATAAAAGGAGTTTTGTCTTCAATTTTTAAGTGATCAAGTTAAGAATTCAAGAATAAAATTAGAAAGCTAGAGAGAAAAATAAAAATTAAAAAAAAAAACTTGGAAATAAGGTATTTGCTAACTTTTTTTTATTTGAAAATTGTTTATGAAATTCCAAAGCTCGAGTTTATTTTTCCCTCTCTTGAATTTGTGTTGAGATTCTTGAAAGCTTGATTATTGAATATATGCATGTGTAATAATTAAAATAAGCTTAAGAAGTGTAATTAAGGCTTATAATTATCATTCGATGACTTATTGTCATTATAGAGTTGTTTGGCCACTCAATAATGACCTATAAATGTTATTGAGTTATTTCAAAGTGGTGAAGCTTGATTGGTATTGTAGAGAATGGATTAAAGTGTTGTATTGAATTAATTTTGGTTAATTAGATTAATTGATAAAATTAGCGTTTATGGCCAAATCAAAATTGGGGTTTTTCATATATTGAATGTATTTTGATGTATATTAGATATACAAATCATTTTGGTAGTGATTGGAAATCACCTAAGCTTGTAATTGACAAATTAGGACTAAAATAATCAAAATGCAAAAGTTTGACAAATATTGGGGTTCATGGCAATTTTGAGACTTGTGTAAAAAATTGATTTTTCAGATTTGGGTGATTAGAATAAATTAGTTTATTTTAAATATCCAAGAAAAATCAATAAAATCGGAAAAAAATTATTTTTCGCGTTCCGCTGCGTTACTCGATTATACTGCCAACCCGTTGAAATTCAACTTATGAATGTTGAGTGAGTCATATGCATATAGTGAATTATTGTGTTCTTTTATTATTTCACATGTTAGCGATGTTACTTTATATCCTCAACAGTGGAATGTTTGCGGATAAAATTTAGATCTGTTAAAGGTATTTAATGATGCTACATATACTTTGTCTGTTGTTTATTATCCTACCGCTCATTTATTCATTAATTAATGTATTAATATTTCTATTGTTTTGTAAAAACATGAGCATGATGAATACTTGTACGACTCAGTTGCAATCATGAAAATTAAATGGTGCCAATATTTTGAAAATATTTCTTTAATTAATTTAGTTGCTTTTATTTTTTATCCTCGTACTAGATTAAATGGTTTGAAAGATTATTTAAATATTTATTATGTATGTTTAATAAAATAAGTAGATGTTAATAAAATTATTAGCGATCTTCGAGCTGATATATCTTTTTTATATTGTGAATATTATCAACAATATGGTGAGAATGCCTACACGCATTCCCAACATAGTGAAATTGAGCAATCTAGTTCACCAATGTCTATAGGGCAACTCCTACTCTTGCGGGGAAAAAAAGCAACCAAGGGTAACAAGTGCCACAACTGAATTTGATGTTTATCTAAAAAATTCTTTTGAGATTGGTGATAGTATAGATACAACTGTAAACTTTAACATTTTGGACTAATAGAAGCAACAAGCCAGACAATTTCCAATCTTAGCATTAATTGCTAAGGATATTCTAGCATTCTCAATGTCAACTGTTGCAATTGAGCAAACGTTTAGTGCTGAAGGGAGTATATTGGATGAAACTCGGTTAAGTATGAGCCCAGAATTATCGGAGGCCCAAACATGTCTCGATGATTGGTCCAAAGTCGAGCGTATGATTAAAGAAAATACCGGACAAAGTAATGATTATTTATTCGACTTAACCATGGGAGCTCAAGTAACGACAATTGAAACAACCGGTAGCGAGTAGTCGATTATGAATTAAATTCAATTTCAATTGCAATTATTTCGGAACCAAAAGAGGAATTGGAACCGAACCGAACTGTATATTATATTCGATTTGGTTTCGATTCCACTTTCGGTGGGAATCGGAGCCGGCAGTTTGATTCCGAAATCAAACTGCGATCACCTTATTTTAGAGAACCCGTAATTTTAACAATTGGTTGATATAAATTGGTCTATTTACATTGAGGATACGCGCGCAAACAACACCAAATTTTTTTCAAAGTCAAGACAGATGTAGTGCAGGATAAGATCAGGGAAAAGCTCAAGAAATGGCAGGTCCGGGGAGGGTACCAGATGATGAGATGCGATATAGCAAGAATTGAAAGATCAAAGGAAGAGCAATACGGTTCAGGAAACTTCAGAAACAATGAGAGTGAGAGTGAGAGTGAGAACGAGGCACCAAAGGAGCTCTTTGGCATGGCGAGGGCGAAGAAAAAGCGGCTGCGGCAGTTCCGATCACTAGACAGATGCTCTTGGCTGCACCCCTGCTTTATGAGCATGATTGGACTAATCACTACCAAAAGTACCTACTTTTGTAGAACATTAATGAACTAACCCCATTCCCCGATTACTAAATTCTTTCTTCTGTAATTTAGCACGACAGCTGTTTTTTTTAACAAAATGTTCATCTTACACTGATTACAGATTTCATGTATACCAAAGAAAAATGAGATAAAGAAAATAAGTTTTGTTTCCCTAAGATTTGATTTTCTTTCTTCTTCTTTTTTTTTTTTTTTAAAAAAAAAATTAGTTTTTTTCATTCTCTTATGTACTAGAATGTACTATGTAGACCAAATATTCCCAAATAGAAGCCGAGGATAGAGAAAGAGGAAAATTTTGAAGAATGACGAAACAACTATTATATTTAATTTTACTATATGATTCGGTCTCTTTTTTTTTTTTTTTTCGAATGAAGCCTGTTTTTAATTTATAATGGATAGAGAGTATTTTTAAATGTTAGGCCAGGCCATTGCTACAATTATTTTTTATTTAGTAAAAATAATGATACTTATCAATCACGAGATATTATTGAAAGATGAAATTAAAACAAAATAAAAGTCATTTTATAGAATTAATTAATATATGACAGCTGCAAAAAAGTTATAAAAAATAAAATCAAAATCAAAAGTTGAGATCCGGAACCCATAAAACCCGAGTCCACAAAATAAAAGGACCCTAAAATAGGCCGGCCTCGTCTTCACTTGCCGCTGAAGTCCTGTTCTCCTCCTCTCGGTTACTTAAAACCCTTAAACCCTAATTTCCTACTATCGCAATAAAAAAAAAAAAAAAAAGTTTGTTCGTACCTTTCATCATAGTGATTGAATCATGAAGTACAAAAACACCAAGGAGAAGGGGTCAGCCCAAAAGGGCAAGGGCAAGGGAAAAATCTCAATAAACAAAGATCCGTTTTTCGATGGGGAGCCAAAGAAGAGGAGAAAAATTGACTACGATGACGATGACATTGAGTCCGCAGAATCAGAAGACTATGACAATGAAGTTGCGAAAGCTGGGGGGGAGGAGAGCGAGGGCGAGGAGGAGGAGACTGCAGATGAAGCGAGAAAAAAGCGTGCGATGAGGCATTTGGAGAAGTTAAGGGAAATTGTGAGGAGGGAAAAGGAGGAGGAAGAAGATGATGATGATGAGGGAGAAAAAGAAGGGCAAAGGGATTCGCTTGTCGCGAAGATTTTGCAGCAGGAGCAGTTGGAGGAGAGTGGCAGAGTTAGGAGAGCCATTGCTTCAAGGTAATAATAATAATGAAATGCTAGCCATTTTTAGTGAGCTGTCATTAAAAGTACATACATTGGTTGTCTGTAGATTAGTTTACAGTGGCATTTGATTGCTTATTTTGGATTTTTGGACATGTTTTTATTTTTTTAACTTTTAGTTTTTATATTGAGAATCTTGAAGTATTGGATTGTAGTATATCATGTTCCTGTGAGGTTCTGATACCACTGAGTATTTCTGATTCAAATTCTTGGTCCTTGCACTGTCTTGTTTCCGAATCAGAGAAATTTTGAGTGTAGTTTGATGCATATTTCATTTTAGTTGGCGTCAGCTTATTTTGTTTTATGTGCACAATTCAGGGTTCAAAAGCCTGAAGCTACTCATGAGTTCCAGGTCTTGGTTAAGCACCGGCAATCTGTTACTGCTGTAGTTCTATCTGAGGATGACTCAAAGGGCTTTTCAGCTTCCAAAGATGGCAGCATTTTACATTGGGATGTTGATAGTGGGAAAGGAGTAAAATATTTGTGGCCTAGTGAGGAAGTGCTGAAGTCCCATGGGGCCAAAGATCCTCAAGGTCGGGCTACAAAGCATAGTCAACATATTTTAGCATTGGCGGTTAGCTCTGATGGTCGGTATTTAGCAAGTGGAGGCCTAGACCGCCATATTCATTTGTGGGACACCCGTACTCGAGAGCATATACAGGTAAATATTGTCCTTTTTAGCCATCATCGGAGAATTTTGTAGGTCATTTATGGTTATTTTCAAGGTTTCAATTCAGACAATCATATTTAAATTGGATATAGCTTGGGGACCTCGTGGTCATTTAAAGTTTTTTTTTTTTAGTTAATTCCGAAAATTATATTTATATAAAATTTAGCTTGGGCCATGGGGACTTTATGGACATTTAATAGACCGTGAACTGCCCGCTTTAGTTAGGACATCTATTGCTGTTTGATATTTATATCCTTAAGACAAGTCGAAAATGATGTACACTTGGTGATTATATGGTCTAGCTGTGTTCTCTGGCCAGAAAACTTTGCTTTTTGTCAATATTCAAGTATCTGCTGCGATATCCTAAAATGTGGGATGCTTCTGAGCCTTAAGAGTATTCTTGTAGGATATCCCTGCCACTCAATCTTTCACACGCATTATATATGATATAATGCTTTATCATATCTTTTTTTTAGTGTCAGAAATTGATTCATAAAACATTTTGTTCTTACTTTTGTCGTGCTATTCTCATCTCTAAATCATGCTTTACAGGCGTTTCCAGGTCACAGAGGACCAGTGTCATGTTTAACTTTTAGGCAAGGGACTTCTGAACTTTTTTCTGGTTCATTTGATCGAACAGTCAAGATATGGAACGCAGAAGACAGAGCTTACATAACCACATTATTTGGTCATCAAAGTGAAATACTGACCATTGATTGCCTACGCAAAGAACGTGTATTAACAGTTGGACATGATCGGAGCATGCAATTGTGGAAGGTAAGCAAAACTTTTCTTAATTGATTCTTTTGGGATTGTTAAATTGAAGATTTACTTTATCCAAGTCAAAAGCCACGAAGCATGAGCTGTTTTTGTGCTATTACTTGATGTAGTCATTGTGAAACAATTTGATATGCCTTCGTGTGAGCTTGATTTTCAGTAAATAAGAGTTTGCATGAGGATTTCATTAACTGTACTTCTGTAGCCATCATTTTAACTCGTTATTCTTTATACCTGTATATTTGATCATGACATCAGTTTATATTTCATGCTGAATAGGTTCCTGAGGAGTCGCGGTTAGTATTTCGTGCTCCTGCATCATCTCTGGAATGTTGTTGTTTTATCAGTAATGATGAATTCTTGTCTGGCTCGGATGATGGAAGTATTGAGCTATGGAACTTACTGCGAAAGAAGCCAGTGTACATTGTGAAGAATGCTCATCCTTTGTTGGCTGGCCTCAAGAATTTTGAACAAGATAATGCAAAAATCTCCAATGGACATTTAGGTAATCTGCAAAAACTCAGTTTGGTTCTATTCATTAACTGTTATTCTATAGATGCAAGTGCAACTTAATTTTTCAAATGGACACAGGTCTTCATGGAAACTTGAACATGTTACACAATTAAGTATTCATTCTCTAATTGATGTTGGCATGATTCAGAAATGAGTGGATATGAGTGTTATGTCCTCTGTTTGGTATGCTCGATTTGTCTTGGGAGAGGTGTCTTATAGATCATAGAGCAAATAGAAAAAGATTTTGCAGTACAATTTTTTTTTCTTAATATGTTTTTGCTCAGTGGACATTGGTCTGTCAATATACTATTTGATTTGTCATAAGCGAGACAGAGGAAATGCTGAAATAGAGAGACCCTGCATTTTTATCTGAAATTAATGTGTTTCTGAGAAATTAAGATTATGTTTGTTATCAGAAAAAGGAAAAAGAAACTCTGCTGAGATGCTTTCTTTAATCCCTGCAGAGAATGGTGATCACAATCCTGGAAGCTATAAGTTTTCATCGGCATATTCCTGGGTCAGTTCAGTGACTGTATGTGGAGGCAGTGATCTTGCTGCATCAGGAGCGGGTAATGGTTCTGTCCGTCTATGGGATATTGCAAGCGAAACCAAAAATATTCGATCCTTGTATGACCTTCCGCTGGTAAGTTCACATCTTCTGTAACGGACCTTGATTGACATTTCTTATAACAAAAGCTCAAAGCCTAAAGCAAGACTTGCATTAGGCTTCAACTCCATTACAGTCTGTGTTGCTTAGTGTCCTTGCTTTGTTAGTTTCTGCCTGTTACTTGACGTGTATATGAGCTACAATTGAGCCCATAACATAGTTATATTTAAGTACCCCCTTTACAACTGCTGCTGTTCTGTTGTGCACTTGTATATGCTATTTTATGATGTCAGTCCTCTCAGGTAAATTTGATACGATAATATTAAGATTAAACTCTACTGCAAGTCTTGTTCGATGCTTACCAAAATTTTGTGACGCAGGTTGGATTCGTGAACTCCCTGGCTATTGCAAAATCGGGACAGTTCCTCGTTGCTGGAGTAGGGCAGGTAACACTGTAACATGGCTATCCATTAACAATAATTTTTTTGTGAAATTTTTCCTTTTATATTTAGCATTGGAGCTCTAATACTTGCTATAACCATATGTGGACCTCTCTTATAGTGGGGGAAAACCACTGTAAAATTGAAGTCCTCAGTTTTGTGTTAATTCTAGTTTATTTATGTGGTTTAGGGTATTATTTTAAAGTACAATTATTCTTGCATTTCGGCTCAGATCTGATGCTTTCAAATACCTTTGCAACAGGAACCTCGCCTAGGAAGATGGGGGCGTCTTCCTGCTGCTCGAAATGGGGTTTCTGTTCACCCTCTAAAACTCTCATAAGATGTGGTCGCCAATTTTGAATGAGTTGAGAAATCAAGCTAACCTAATATTAGCTTGTTTGTGTAGTTTTCCCTAATTTTATAAATTATTTTCACATGATCCCTTTTTTGTATTTTGTATTGTCTTCACTTTTGACTTGAAGAGGAAGAGACAATGCTTCAGCCATTTCGTCATTACATTGAAGACTTTGATGTTATTATTGGGAATAAATGAAGATGTTTCAGACAAGACAGGTTTTGATTTAATATTGAACACGAAAATGAAGATGTTTCAGACAAGACAGGTTTTGATTTAATATTGAATACGATTCCTTCAAGCATTCGTCATTAGCCAAAACTAAAGAGCAACCGAGGATCTTCTATGATAACAACAATTGATCTCTGTGCATTTTTTTAATGCGAGCGCGGATGGTGCATTTTATTTCATTTTCATCTTTCATGAATCATGCAAATATTACCGTTCCAATTTTTGACTCCGGTGAAGTTCTATCAATTTGAAAAATCTTTCTAAAAGTATTTTCTAAGATATTAGAAAAGTTCAGTTTATAAAATTGGTGATATTTTTTTAGACCCAAATATAAATAACAAAAAATACTTTCTGTGATGAGATCTTATTTTGGTTCGATACGTCCACCTACAAGGCACAGCTTTGGCTTTCGTTGTATTATTCCACATTTTCCCAGAAGTTCCTTTCTTACCACCCAGTCTATATGCAATACACATGCAGTCTGTGTTCTCATAGGCGTGTGACGATTCCATTTTTCTGAATCACCTAGCTAGAGAACACTAAATAATTTGATTTAATATTTGGTCATACTTGCTAGAAAAAGTTTTCAAATCAGAACCTGCTCTTTCCTCGTTTCAAGGTTGGCCGACTCAGAGGAACTCAAAATTTCCCACCGATGGGGAAAAAGAATCATCAAGCCTACTTCAAGAACAATGCGCCAAAGTATACATGTACAGAAGGCTCTGAAAGCAGAGTTGCCAGGTCAACCAATCCTCCCACCTTATCGTTTTTGTGAAGTATCGAGTTAGTCCAATTATCTGATTCTGGAGAATTTACTTCAGTTTCCTGCTTCATTAACCACATCTTCGACGTCCTTGGTCACCCCAGGAGTGCCTTCAGCTTCTGTGCCCGTCTCCACAACCTCAGTATCAGTAGGGTCTGGAGTTCGATTCTCATCCCCAGATTCTGACGGCCCAGAAGGCGCAGAAGGATTGGCACTGGGGTTCTCATCTGTCGATTTGGATAGTTCACCGGCAGTTATTATGTTCACATTTTCCGTGTTGGAGGATGAAGGAGAAGGCTCGGGAGCATCTGCATCACCATTACCCATGCCAACAGGTTCATCAAGACCTGATGGCTTACTGGAATTCAGATTCTCCCGCCATTCAACCCACACAGGTGGTTTGTCAGTTTCACTCGATCCAGTTTCTTCAGAATCTTTAGGCACCTTGCCAACATCAGAATCTTCTGACTTTATTTCTGGTACAGCAGAAGATGTTGCAGTGTCATCCAACACATCATCTTCACCAGCGGTAACCTGATCTTCACCTCCACCATTAGTAACACCAGTCTCCCCAGTATTAGGTGATGGAGAAGCAAGTGATCCAGCAGCACGCTCATTGGAAACTCTGTCATCCTCAAAAGCAAACCAATTTGAATTTGTAAACAGAGAACCACTGCAAATACAGAAGAAAATACCTTCATTAACATCAAATAAACATTCAGATGACAGGAAGTTCTTATAAAGTTTTCTATCTACCTTTCTTGATCATCTCCCAAACGCAGAGATGAAATAACAACTTCAGCAGATTCATCATCAAAGTAGACATCCTGCCAATTATCTCCATAAGAAACTTCTCACAAAATAGCAAACAGAAGTGAAAAGACAGGAAGAGAGCAGCAGCACGGCTCAAGTTGTGTATTTATGGGCCGGGAAACATAAAAGGTACTTCGACAGAACTCATTATTTTTTTCTTTCACAGCGACTCTTTACTGCAAAGTGCAAACCATTATATAAAGAATAAATATACATTCCTTGTATATCTATTATAATCTACTGACACTGATGCGCCTATATGTCTAAAAAGGACTTGGATGAACTATTGCTCAATAATATGTTATCCACTCAACTTCTGAATCTTCTAAAAAACTATAACTTCAGACTAGTCATGAATGCATGACTCATCTAGATAATTCCTGCACAAGATGATCCACACTAACTTTTACGTCACATATATTATTACATTTAAATTCAAATAAGATGACTCCGCAATTTTTCCAATATGCAATAAATAGTGTAGAAAATATTTGCTTATAAAGCTTGGGGTAATATAGCACTTAGTGATGCCAATTCATCCACCATTGGATCGCATAAGATTAATGGCTTATAATAGTTCCACCCGATACATAAATACACAATATATATATATATATACATACATATATATATATATATATATATATATATAGTCCCAAAATTTTAAGTTAAAATAGCCCACCACCCATATATATAAATATACTAGTGTGTGTCCGTCCCTACGGCACAGTGTTACAGAATGTACAGAGAGATTGAGATTCTGTTATTTAATTTGTTTATAATGAAATGTTTTCATTTTCCATTAATAAATAATTTTATTCTTTAATTTATTTGATAGTTTTTATTTTCCATTTTTACAGAGATTCTATAATGAAATGATTTTTTATCAGCCATTAGATTATAATTAAATGATCTGAGCCGTCAATTAAGCCACATAAAGATAGCCTTTGGATATATTATCTCTCTTAATCCTAACCATCCGTTATACTTTCTTTTCCCCCCACACGATTGTACTTTATAATATAGATACTACCAGAGTGCCAAGTATGGAACAATGAAATATCATTCCATCAAAAACGTAAAAGAGATTTGTTCGGTTAAAAGGAAGAAGTAGAACCCTGCTCCACTTTACAAGCAAGCTAGTCCCTCCACAAGGTATAATAATAATAATAATAATAATAATAAGCACAAAATCAATCCGCATGACATACCTCATCGTCGCGTTCAAGTGAGCCTTGTGCCTGAAAACCATGAGCAGTCAATTAGCAATCAGTGCCAGGTTAACAAAGTGGCTGAATGAAATGGCACATTCCCAAGCATAGCAGAAAGAAGCAACCAACCAAAAAGAAGAGGAACATGAACAAAAAAAAATGAAGTGACTTTGACATAACTTTTGTAGACAACCTCGTATAATTCATTTTGGCCAACACTTTATTTCCTTTTAAGAAAAATAATATAGTAGTTGGCAAGGAAGCACAGATACCACCCAGTGCATCAAGGGATTGACTACTAACTATGTGTATCAAGTTTTGTGTTAGACATTTCAACTCTTGTTTTAAGTTGGGATTTCAACACATGTAGAGCTCTAAGTTGAGATTTCAACTCGTGTAGAGCCCTAAGTTGGGATTTCAACTTTAATATTGGTATCTAAAAGGATCTTGTAGAAACTTCTTAAAGAAAGATACAAGGACGTAATACAGTAATACAATAGCACTTCTTATTTTAAAAAATATATAAAAGTACCTCATCGGCATCATCATTGCTGTAAATGCCATATCGGAAGGCCTGACTCAAGTTATTTGCCAGGGCTGCAACATCATAATCTCTATT
>SKCR01043813.1:0-38770 GCA_019454045.1 Zanthoxylum bungeanum
TTTCACGTCCGATAATATCTTTACATCATTCCCAATGAGTAAAATATCATCAACGTATAACACAAAGAAAAACACCTTCCCATCAATGATGCGCTTGTAGACACAAGGCTCATCAATGTTCTGCTCAAAGTTATAAGACTTGATCATAGTATCAAACCTTATGTTCCAAGATCTAGATGTTTGCTTAAGTCCATAAATGGACCTTTGCAACTTGCAAACTTTTTGCTCTTGACCTTGGGTAATGAAACATTCTGGTTGTACCATATAGATACTCTAATCAAGATTACCATTCAAGAATGCAGTCTTGACATCCATTTGCCAAATCTCATAGTCATAATATACGGCAATGGAAAGAAGAATCCTGATGGATTTAAGCATGGCTACTGGCGAGAAAGTTTCTTCATAGTCAACTCTCTCTTTTTGGGTATAACCCTTTGCCACTAGCCTAGCCTTGAAAGTCTGTAACTTTCCCATCTATTCCTCTTTTTCTCTTGTAGATCCATTTACTGTTAGACAGTAATGACCCATAGCGTCACTATTTTGTAAATGATATTGTATTATTGTAAAAAATTAACTATGTAGTAATGAAATTGCCTTTTACCGTTTTGTAATTTATTTACTTTGATATATAAATGGTAAAAGTCCCTATGATTAATTCCGGATTGAGATGATATGAGACACAGTATCAATCCATAAAGTTTAATCATTAAATATCCCTAGTCGTAGTATTATCGAGATTGGACATCGATAATGCGGAATAGACTAGTACTACACTTGTGCGTGTTGTGAGGGCACAACAGCATAGTTCTCATATATTTGAGTATTGGATACTTATGCAAGTGCGGTAGGAGGTTTGTGTGTTTACCGATGGTACGGAAAACAGCTTCGCTCTGGATAGACCCCGCGGAATCCCATTGGTAGTATGTCTGCGTGTCTATGGGAGTCCGCTTCAGGGTAGGTGCATATGGTCTTAACCTGAGACTTGCATCGCTAGTACTTGCGACAATCGGTAGACTTTAGTTTTGGTCATCCAGGGCTTTAACAGGTTCTGTGTACACCTCTTCTAGGTTTATCGGGAATCGTAGTGTATTGGGTGTGATGTCAAGATGGAAGTATCACTTCAGACATATGGAGATGATGATCGCGCAGGATACAGAACTAGTACTCTATAATGGTTGCAACCATCGGGATAATATGACAAGGTCAGGATTATCCGATTCAAAAGACTAGTTGCTTGATGTCCGATATATGTATCGTACGGGGCAGACACATCTCCAGCCCAGGCCTTACATGTGATCATCCGATACTGGATCAGTATACACTATACTACGGTATACTACGCCTGTTATAGATTCTTATATTCCAATAAGAATATTTCTGGAGAATTGGGTAGGCATGGCGTTTTGCTAGAGGCTAACCTTGTCTTGTAAATCGGTAAAAACGTAGTACTTGGTAGTACGTACTGTTCGGATAATCTGACGGCCGTATTTACTGCCAACATATCCAGAGATCTCTTGGGTCGCTTCCCGAAGATTCACCAATGACGTATGATTCAAACTCGATTAAGCTTGGATTAATTACGGAGAGACTTTATCTTGGATAAGTACTATACATAGAGAGAGAACGATTAATTTGGAATTAATCGTAAAATTATTATATTCGATATAATAATCGAAATTCGATTTCGACGCGAAATTAAAATTAGATTTTAATTCGGCAAACGAGTTAATTTAGAATTAATTCGTTAGCGACGTAAATAATAATTTCGCTAGGCGCAATTATTTATTTAAATTCGATTTAAAAAACGCCCTTTCAAGTTTCCAATCTCCAAAATGAAAATATCAAGTCCAATAATTGCCTTTATTTGACCCATATTTCGTCCTAAATGATTTCATTGAGATCCGATATTATTTTATCTGCAAAATAAACTAAAACACATCAAAATATTCATCAAACCCGAGAAATTAAACAAAATATTAAGTTAAATGGGCGGTAAATATTGATATATTTTCCGCTCATCACACCCCCAAACCTAAAATTTTGCTAGTCCTCGAG
The DNA here is from genome assembly GCA_019454045.1 of Zanthoxylum bungeanum. Lineage (NCBI taxonomy): Eukaryota > Viridiplantae > Streptophyta > Magnoliopsida > Sapindales > Rutaceae > Zanthoxylum > Zanthoxylum bungeanum. Next base: position 2,056 of record SKCR01043813.1, read on the forward strand.
CAAAATAATAAAATAAAATACAAGAAACAATTAAAATTAAACTAAGCCACTTTCGTAAGGATCACAGTTGCATTTAGCATATGCAACAAGCCTTTAAACCCCTAGGTGTCCCAAGTGGACGAGTTGTAGTCTCGTGAGGGCTTACAGCAACGATACCCACAAACGTTTTACAAAAGTAAAAAGGTAGTGAAACTAATGCACACAAAAGCAAAAATACAAGAGAAAAGCGAATAAAGAAGTTAGTGACTAATCAAGTGAAACTTCTACTCCAAATCAATAGTTGTTTTGTTTCATTCTAAATTACCGAATAAGTAAATTCTCCGATTATTTTTACCATTCTCCATATTCACAGTCGACAAAATATTAATCAACTCATTTTTGCCCACAACAGTCATAAGTGCAGTTGATAAGAGAGTAATATTTTTTGTCCTAAAGTTCTATCAGATTTCACACCTTTTTGTAGCAATGGAATCATTTTTCTGATTTTTAGATTTTTTCTTTGATTTTTCTCTATTTTTTATTTATATACAATATCTTCCATCTATATAGCGAGTGTTGGGTTGGTGGCTCCCAAACCAGTTGGCTTTAGGGCACCAGATGTTAAGACACCCCTACGAACTTAATTACTCATACTTCAGATATATATATTTTTGCAGCATCTTTGATCCATGTAACGAGCTTTGGGCCAGTGACTCCCAAACCAGTTGGTTTTAGGGTACTAGGTGTTAAAACACCCTTACAGACTTAAAAACTCGGATCTCAGACGTTTTTTTTTTTTTTTTTTTTACTCCATTGCTTTTTGAGATGCTTCCTCTAATTAAACTAGAGCACTGAATATTACAAACTTTTCAATTTTAGCTCATGTCCGTATGTTATTATATATGTTGATAATACCTGTCAACTGAGCATATGAAGATCCATTTTAGTCCGTTTTATGGAGAATTCACAAATTAAATAATTCAAAAGGAAATAAACAAAAATTAACTTATTTCGAAAATAGGCTTGAGATACGTCTCAGGAGTGGAAACTGCTTACTCAGCTATCTCTTACCATTTCACCCTTTTAGTCAAATAAAATCACAAAAACGCAAAATATTTTTGTAATTTTTGAAAAAATTTCAATTTTTTTGTATTTTTCGAAAAATTTTTGACTAAAAATAAAAACAACACACAAAAAAAAAACAAGGTACTGATCAACTAATTCCCTCCCCCAAACCTAATGAGACATTGTCCCCAATGTCTTAAAAGTAGAAGAAGAGTTTAGAAAATAATACCTGGTTAGCTGAAATTCTACAGGAAATTAAAGGTGAAGATCTAGATTAATCCTACGCCTCTTACCACGATCGTCCTCAGACCAATTTATCTTTGAAAGGATAGGGTCAACTCATGGTTCATAGGCTATGAGTTGGTCTATTAGATCCGAAGCAGTTCTGGCAGTAAAGAAGAGTTCTTTCAAAGGTTTTGACACGAACCCATTTCTCCGGGCATCATCAAGAAACACACAAAGAAAATCATAAAATCCATCAACGTTGTACAGCCCAATTGGTTTATGGTGTATGTTCAGGTTCGCCCAAGATAGCACAATAAAAATTTCCTCCAATGTACCCAAGCCATCTGGCAAAGCAATAAAAGCATCATTACGGTTAATCATTTCTACCAAACGTTCAGACATACCTGGCACGATCAGTTCCTCTCCGTTTGATGGTTCAATAAGATTTGCTTCTGCCAAGGGTTTTGGGATGATTCCCAAAACGTGACTGCCTCCTTCCTATACAGCTTTTGAAACGATCCCCATAAGTCCAAGATTGCCTCCGCCATATATTAAGTGCATATTTCTTGCAGCTAAGACTCGACCCAATTCTTGTGCTGCTTCTACGTATTGTGGCTTAACACCAACACTACTATCGCAAAACACACAGATGTTTTCAACTCGTCTTCTTGAAGTGGCTTCCATTTTTTATATGTATTTCTTTCTCAACTCTGGATGCCTTTAAAAGTGCAATGACGGGCTGAATTTATAGTACCTGAAAAGGGTGAGTAAAAATAGCACAAGTATCTTCCAGATGACGATTAGTAGCGAAATAATATCGTGATAGTCAAAAATGTCTGGATCCTGTCGGAGAAAATAAAAGAAAACAACAAAACAAATCACAATTATTAATAAAAGACAAAGAGATATAATATTTACAAGAAAAGTAACGGCTTGATTGACGTCTATGCATCAGGGACAAGCTTCCCATCCAATTTTCTTATAAACTGGCAAATAAGGTCTTTTTTAGTCAGATTCCCAAGACTTAATTGTTGTCTTTCTTTTTGGAATTGTGTATGTAATTTGCGAATGGCTATGTGAACATATCCACTGCGATGCGTCTCAAGAGTTAAAGATATATCATCTAAAGACTCCTTACTCAAGCCATCCCTAATGAATTTAATTTTTTCTTCGCGATTATCAGACACCATTCCTAAAGAACGACAACGAGTATTGCAATTCCAGCGTGCACATTTGTAACAAACACCCATTTGTTTAGCTCTATGTTTCTTTGCATAGGTGCTTCATCCAAAACCAGGTAGATGTGAAATAAAAGAGTCAGAATACTCACCTGCCAATCGGACTCGTGCTTTAATTACCCAACGAATGTCATTAGGAATACCTTTGATCATCAGTAGTCTCATCCGTTCCAAGCGAGCTTTGTAGACTTTCATCAGAGATTTTTGAGGGAGAGAAGGAAATTGCTTGTGAAGATTTGTGAGAGCTTCTTCCATCGTGAAATGACTAAACCTACAAAAATTAAACACACAAAAATAAAACACACCAGATCACAATATATACAAAAATTGCATGGGTTGCCTCCCTGCGAGCGTTAAGTTTAAAGTCGTCAGCTAGACGTGACTGCTCAAACATTTATGCTGGATCTGAAAGCGTGACACTTTCTTTTTGTCGCTTTAATGATTCTCCCCAGTAGTGCTTAACACGTTTGTTTTAACTTGAAAGTTTTGTTGGAGTGAGGATCATGTATCTCAACGGCTATATTTGGTAAAACTTTGGTGATCACAAATGGACCTAACCACCGTGATTTTGGCTTCCATGGGAATAATTTCACCCTTGATTTGTTTAACAGTACCTTCTGCCCTGGTTCCAGTTGTATGCGCACTAACTTCTCATCATGTCTTTTCTTACCCTTTTCTTTGTACAATTTGGCATCATCAAAAGGCTGATTGTGAAATTCCTCCAATTCATTGAGCTAGTGGAACTTTTTCTCTTCTGTTGCTTGTAGTGCAAGAATTGGCTTCTTCAATACAAAAGACGCTTTATCTTTAGGCTCCACAGGCAATTGACATGTTTTAAGTTTGTCAGTAGAATTTTGCATTGCATTGGAGTTCTGAATGGTACTATGTATCACATCGAGTTTGAAACATTCCTCATTCTTTTCATCATCTGGGAAATTCATGGCATTGAAAACATTGAATGTTACTTCTTGGTCATGTACCCTCATGGTTAGTTCTATTTTTTGTACATTAATAATGGTTCAACCTGTAGCCAAGAATGGTCTCCCGAGGATGATTGGCACGTCTGCGTCTTCTCCATATCAAGGACAATAAAATCTGCTGGGAAAATGAATTTGTCAACCTTGACCAGCACATCCTCAACTACGCCTATTGGAAATACGAGCGTTTTATCAGCAAGTTGTAGTGAGACTGAAGTGGGCATTGTTTCTCCAATCTGTAGTTTCCTGAAAATAGAAAAAGGCATCAAGTTAACACTAGCACATAAATCACACAGAGCCTTACCGAAGTCATGTTCTCCTATGGTGCAAGGAACAGTGAAACTGCCAGGATCTTTCAACTTTGGAGGAAGTTTTCTCTGAATAATGGCGCTGCATTCTTCTGATAATGCTACTGTCTCATAATCTCCCAATCTCCACTTTCGTGAAAGAATGTCTTTCATGAATTTGGCATAGCTGGGCATTTGTTCCAACGCTTCTACAAATGGAATGTTGATATGCAGCTTTTTGAACACCTCCAAGAATCGAGCAAACTGCTTGTCCAGTTTATTATTCTAAAGACGCTGAGGAAAAGGTGGAGGTGGAGTGATCTGTTCTTTTTCCTTTGCTTCTTTTTCCTCCATCTGTTACTTTGTTTCTTTTGGAAAATCTTCAGTTGTTGTTGCCTTCATTCCAACATCTTTGTTGATTTCAATACCGCTTTTTAACATGATGGCATGACATTGCTCCTTCCCAATGTTCCTTGGATTTGGCTCTGTGTTGCTAGGAATGGTACTTGGCGGTCTGTAACTCTGAGCATTGGCCAGTTGTCCAATTTGATTCTCCAGTGCTTTAATAGAAGCTGATTGAATTTGAATTAATGCTGATTGGGATTGAAACAGCATCATATCTTGCTGCTTGAGAGTCGTGTTTTGCTTCTATCTTTTTCAAGTGGGTCAACACTTCTATTAATCCTGGTTCATTTGCCTATTCCTAGCTTTTGTTCTGTTGTTGGAATCCGGGTGGCGGATTGTTCATTTGCCCTGAATTGTTGCTCCATGCGAAATTGGGATGATTCCTCCACCCTAGGTTGTAGGTGTTGGAATATGGATTGTTCCCTGTCTGTTGAAATTATTGACATAATTCACCGTTTCTTTATGTTGGTTGAAAGATTCTGACTCAGGTGCTCCTCCAAATGGTGAACTTGTGGATCCACCGTTAACTTTTATGTTAAGAGTTTCCAGATTTTTGCAAATCACATCCAGCTTGGAATTCAGTGCTGTGTTGGTTCCAACTTCATAAATTCCTACAATTCTTTGGACCATGCTCCTTTTTTTGGCCATAAAGAATTATTGTTGGCCATTTCTTCGATTAGGTCCCAGGCTTCATCTTCTCCTTTTGCCATTAAAGCTCCTCCAGCAGCGCAGCATCGATTGTGGTTCTCATTATTCCAGAAAGTCCATTATAGAATGTTTGGACTTGAAGCCATTTTGGAATCTCATGGTGAGGACATTTCCGGAGGAAATCTTTGTACCTTTCCCAAGAGTCGCAGAGGGATTCTGAATCTTGTTGTACAAAGGATGTGATGTCATTCCTCAGCTTTCCGGTTCTGGCTGGTGGAAAGTACTTTGCAAGAAATTTGGTGGCTAAAGTGTTCCAAATTGTGATAGAACCTGCTGGGAAAGGTACAAATTGGATTTCATCACAACCCCAGATTAAGATTAAGACTCAATAAATAAATCTTTATATTACCCAAGCTATAATCTAACCCTTATAAACCAGTGATATTGGATTTCATCACAACCACAGATAACTGGCTTAGTTACGACACATATTTACGGGTAGTAAAAAAAACTTAATAAACTAAAAAGACATAAAGTACAATACTGAAAATTAAATACTGAAAATTAAATACTGAAAAAGTAAATGCTGAAAGTAAATGCTGAATTATTAAATACTGAAAATTAAATTCTGAAAGGAAATTACTGAAAGTAAATTGCTGATAGTAAATGCTGAAAAGTAAATTGCTGAAAGTAATTACTGAAAAGTAAAAACTGAAAATAAAGAAGAAAAGTATTGTGCGTACAAGTAAATTGCGGAAAGTAAAAACTGAAAATTAAATGCTGATGAAACTGAAAGTAAATTACTGAAAAGTAAACACTGAAAATAAGAAAGCAAAGTATTGTGCGTAAAAGTCAATTGCGGAAAGTAAAAACTGAAAAGTAAATTGCTGAAAGTAAATTACTGCCAAGTAAAATTGAACTTAACGAACGAAAAGTATTGTGCGTTAATAAAAGTAAATTGCGGAAAGTAAAAACCGAAACGTAAAGAAACGAAAGTGCGAAACTGAAATTAATATTACTGAAAGCTATAAATAAACCAAACAAGATACCATCTTCTTCTTCTTCTTAGGAATTCCTTAGAAGGAAAGTATGAATTTTACAAATTAAATTCTGGTATTTAGGCCCAAATTTTGCTCCATCAAATCAACCACCAATCAATTATTAATTGCTCCACTATTGCTCCATTAATTGCTCCACAAATCCATTATTCATTGCTCCACTTTCTATCATGTTTGGTGATGATTTTGTTGGTTTTTTCTAAGGTCCCAAGATCAAATCAAGACATGAAAATATGCATGAATACATCAACGGAGGTAGCGGAATACTCACATTGATCGGTTATGTCGATTTGAAGACGAATCAAGGCCAAAAACGTACTGCCCTGCTCACGCCACTGCAACCAGTCCATGCTCACTGTCTTGGCAGTTTCGGGTCTCAAAACGAAGCTCCAAACTCCGTCGGATGAGTCCCGCCTCATGGGTGAACCTCCCTACCACCTTCGCAAGACTCGTAGTGTGCTAGCACTTGCGGTTTTCACCATGAAAACCCAACCCTTGCTTCCCTTTAGTGTCACGTTTTCTGGTTCAAAACCAGTCCAAAATTCTGTTTTGGGCGTGAGGAGTGAGAGAAGAGAGAAAATTGAGAGAGAAGAAGTTTTGTGTTAAGTTAAAATGATTTACCAAAAATCAATTTATATTTATGCCATAATTTTTATTAAATTAATAATAAAATTATGACACAAAACATGCAATGGCTTAGAGTGTCAAACACTCAAACTCCATGCAATGACATTGAGTGCAATGTACACAATCTACATGCAAAGCATTAGAATGACATGTGTCATGTGGGCCCCACACGTTTCCAAATGAAAGTGGGCCCACGTGCACTCACGCGTTCGGGTTCGATATTTCCGAAATACCGAGCTTACGTCGCGACGTTAATTAAATCGAATTTAAATAAATAATGCGCCTAGCGAAATTATTATTTACGTCGCTAACGAATTAATTCTAAATTAACTCGTTTGCCCGAATTAAAATCTAATTTTAATTCCGCGTCGAAATCTAATTTCGTTTAATATATCGAATATATTAATTTACGATTAATTCCAAATTAATCGTTATCTCTCTCTAGACGATATTTTATCCCGGATAAAATATCTCCGTTATTAATCCTAGATTAATTTTTCTCTCTCTTCTGTATAATCCCAGATTATTCAAGAGTGCGAGTTGTGCGTCATCGGTGGATTATCGGGAAGCGACCCATGAGATCCCCGGATAATCTGGCAGTAAATACGGTCGTCGGAGTATCCGAATCACGTACGTACCAAGTACTACGTTCTACCGATTTACGAGACAAGGTCGACTCCTAGCAAAGCACCAAGTCTACCTAATTCTCCGGACATATCCATTAAAGAATATTAAGATCTGTATCAAGCGTAGTATACTAATGTATTGTGCATATCGGCCCAGTATCGGATAATCACGTGCTAGGGCTGGGGCTGGATAAGTGTCTGCCCCGTCCGAAACACATATCGGATGTCTGGTAACTAGTCTCTATAATCGGATATTCATGACCTGGTCATAATATCACGATTGGATGCGCATCACTTAAGAGCACTAATACCGTATCCTGCGTGACATCATCTCCATTATGACTGGAGTGACACTTCCGTCTTGACATCACATCCAATACACTACGATTCTCTGATAAACCCAGAAGAGGTGAACACAGAACCAGTTAAGATCCCCCACCACCAAAACCAAAGTTTACCGATTGTCGTAAGTATTAGCGATGTAAGTCTCAGGTTAAGACTATACACACCTACCTTGATTTCGGCCTCCCATAGACACCTAGTCATAATACCAATGGGATTCCGAAGGGTCTATCCAGAGCGAAGCTGTTTCCCGTACCATCGGTGAAACACGACCTCCTATCGCACTTGCACAAGTATCCAATACTTATATATATGAGAACTATGCCGTTGTGCCCTCACAACGCGCACAAGTGCAATACTAGCCTATTCCGCATTATCGATGTCCAGTCTCGATAATACTACGGCTAGGGATATTTAATGATTAATCCTTCGTGGACTGATACTGTCTCATATCATCTCAATCCAGGAACTAATCATAGGGACCTCTCTTCATTTATATATCTATGGTGATCTAATCACAAATGATGAGAGTGCAATTTCCTTGTTACATAGTTAATTTGCTACAACAACACAATGATCTGTGCAAATAGTGACGCTATGGGTCATATTATCCAACAATCTCCCACTTGGCACATAGCCAGTCACTCAAGTGGTAACACCCGAACTATGTACGTTCGCTCAAATTGCTGAGGAAAGGTTTTCGTCAGCGGATTTGCTTAATTATCGTCTGACGCGATTTACACGATCATCACATCGCCACGATGTATGATCCGAACGAATCAGATGATATAGAAGTATATATCTGGATCGTCGATGAGACCTTTAATTCCTTAGCCTATGCTGACGCCTAGCTCAGCTGCTAACAGAACTTTATCTAATCTTATTAGATTTATTTCGATCCCAATGGCTTCTATTGCTGCCTCAGCTGCAGCAGCAATAATCCGCATTTGTTGTTTATTCGGCAACAGTTATCTTGCTAGGAAGATTTCCAGCTCACTGTCCCTGTTATTCAAACTTTATAGTACCGCAGTATTTAATCGTTTGGAAACTTGCAGTGGTGATCCCTGTCACTTCAAGTTCTCCTTCTCCATAGTTTAAGATAGCATCTTTAGTTCTCAGAGACTAACAGATGTTCTTAATCTTCAATCCAGTGACTATCACTTGGATTGACCCGATTGTGACTCCATATGCTCGAAGCGTATGAGACACCAATACAAGTACATTTTAAATGTACAATTTCCCAGAGAGTGTTAACAAACTCCAAATCTATCCCAGTAGATCTTTATTCCTTGAATAAAGGTTGTTACTCCCCAGAATTCTACGGAGAATTTCTATTGAAAGCCAAGCTTTCACCAATTGCTTTATGGGAATTTCACTGTCAGTGCGCTCTCCCACTAACCTCCTTATATACACAAGAATTATTTCGTTTTGAATCAAATCATAAACCATTATGATTATTTCAAAATAACAGTTCCAAGAACCTTATGCTTGCATCAATCCAAACATGGATCGAATAACCCGCAAACCTTGTTTGTCGGTTATACAAAATCGTCAGGATGTTGAAAGCATCCTCCAAAAGGTTTCCTTTTCAAGAAAGCGATTTTGATCTGTAACTGACATATTCCATAAATGAAATATACAGTTATCAACAAGCATCTTCAAAATGGACTTACCATGGCAACAGGTAAAAGGTTGAACCGTTATTAACATAATGTTGATAACGATACCTTTCCGTCAAAAGCCTAGCTTTGTACGTTGGTATGTTGCCATCCATGTATGTCTTCCTTGAAGACGTTTAATGTACCATAGGCACAATGCCTTGTGGTACAACAACTAGTATCCAAAATAGTTGTTATACATGGAATCCATTTCGGTTTCATGGCACTTTGCCATACAGGGAGTCGATACCTCGTATCACTTCCTCATACGTAATCGGTTGGTGTACCTTAAAAGATTAAAATCTTTATGAGGTGAGATCAGAAACCCATACCCCAGGTTGTTTTCTGACTCTCTCTGATCTACGCGGTTTCTTGTGTATTTGAAGATTAATGGTATAGATTCATCATTGATGAACTATTTGTGTTCCATTAAGGACTTCGTGCTTTGAATAGTATTACTCCGATTTTCATCGAGTATCACTATCCTCCCACTGACCACTGCATATCGGTATTCCTCTCAGGAAAACCGCATGGTGAGCAACAATCACATTGTTCTCATGTGGGATTTATAAGTACTATACTTATGGTTTCCCTTAGGATAACCTATATTGGCACTAATCCAATTTGGGTCCTTTAGTTTGGTATCATCCAAACGTCATGCCTGGCATACCCAAATTATCAGGAATGAGAAACCTCGTTTCTTCCCTGTTCATATCCTATATGATATCTGTCAAACAGATTTATATGGAACCTTATTCTAAATAAGTTTTGCACTGTTAATACATATCCTGTTGAAGGAAATTATAGCTCAGAGCGACTCGTGATAAACCTTATCATGTCCAACAAAAATTCGGTTTTTGGTTCGGACACACCGTCTAACTAACGTGTCTCGGGAGGAGTCCTCATATGAAAGAATACCGTACTCTTTCATTATATATGAAACTTACTGCTTAAGTATTTTCCATTACGGTTTTACCGTGGCGGAATAATACTATAGCCGATCTGTTTGTCTACTTCGTGTCGAAACTCAAAGTTTCCGATTTGTGTTCTTCAAAAGAAACACATAACCACAACGTGATGTCACATCCGTTAAGGTCACGAAATATTCATGTTCACATCTAGCCTAGCTAGATATGGGCCCACTTACTTCACCATGAATAGGGCTAACAGATCGGTGGCCCTTTTACTATTACCAAGTAAATAGTATTTTAGGTATTTAACCTAATAAACTAGATTCGTAGACCTTATTTGAATAGTCAAATCAGTCCTAGTACCCACTCTTAAAAAGTGTGGATATACGAGTCTTGTTTAATAAACTAGATTCGTAGACCTTATTTGAATAGTCAAATCAGTCCTAGTACCCACTCTTCAAAAGTGTGGATATACGAGTCTTGTTTAATTGTGTCCAGACAACAATGCCACAAATAAGTCTCTATTGATCAAATCAATTTGAGCTATTTATTTGTCATTTATATGTTTGAGATTTTATTTATATTCAAAATATAAATTATGTTATTTACATCTAATGTATTTGTCTCAGTATCATCTTTATATAATGAAACACTTTAGTGTTTAGAATATAAGGTTTTATCCGCATCGGATTAAACACTGATATAGAGATAATGTCTCTAGTCTAACTAGTTACATTATAACATTTCCTAATTTAAGTACATACCCAAATGGTAGTTCCTAAATTTAGGTATCTACGGTCGAAACAGCGACTTTCGTCCCGTTTCCAATTCGCAGAGAAATCTCGGCTTGAAGCCAGTATCCAGCTCACAGCGGATTCTGAACGTCAATACATATATTTTTATGTACCACACTAAGTATTTAAAATCTAATTTTAATACTAGTTGTGAACATAACTTTGACAAATATTTTTAAAGTTAGAGCCTCGCCCTTTCTTTAATTCCTTCGTGTCTTCCATATCCAAATGGTAGTCACTTTGGGATATGTCAATTATCCTTTTCAATATTTCACAAACCTTTGGCCAAGCCTTGGGTTTCGGAATATCGAAACGATGTGCACCTTGTGCTACATGCCCTAATTGCAAACTTTGACTTTTCTCCACTAGAATAGTCAATTAATTCTCCAAGAATTATTAATTGCAATTTTAATACTTTTAAATCTAAAGATAGATTTATTGTAAGTATATTAATTAAGCACTAAAGTCATCATCACATAAATCTTCCAAAGACTTTATGCTCTACTATTTGCTTAATTATGGGCTTAGTAATAATAAGTTATTTTATCAAATAAATTAACCTATTATTAATTCCCAATTGAAAATTAAATCATTTAAAACATTTAATCCAAGGATTATATATTTTAAATATTCAACCTTTCAATTTTTACTTGATTTTAATAGTCCAACTATAATTAAGGTACTATTTATTATAATGATTACAATAATCCAATTATTTAATCAACTATAATTTTAATATTGATTACTATAATCCCATTATAAAATCAACTATCATTTAATTCAATTAATTGATTACTATAATCCATTATAAAATCAACTATAATTTTAATATTGATTACTATAATCCCATTAAAAATCAACTATCATTTAATTCAATTATATTGATTACTATAATCCAATTATAAAATCAACTATATATTGAATGAGTTTGTATATAGTCCAACTATATATATATTTTAAAAACAACATAAAATATTAGTCCAACTAATACTTTTAATAACTATGACGAGTAAAATAAAAATGAGCGTGTTTAGCGAGTATTCGAACGAATGTTGCAAATTCAATACTTGCCTCCCACTATTTTTCGTCGAGCCTCTAACCCTCTGTGGAGTACTCGGGAAACCGTGTTTCCTAGTGGGCTAGGATCCTATTAAATAACACACAACCCTGACTTTGGCCAATAAAAAGCTGTATGCTATTTAACTAGGTAGATCTCACAGATCAATTGGATCTCATCCAATTCCTAGATCCGGTTAGGTGGACTTCCAAGTCCGAACTATATGTATAATGTCAATGTATCCAATACATTTTCCTAACCATATCCTCTGAATCATTTAGGCCTTGGCTTTGGCCAAACACAAACCTAATGATTCCAGTTAAGCGGGACCCATTGACGAGGAAAGTTTCGTAATCAATGTCATTGGACAAAAAGTGATCTGACTTTGGCCAATAAAAATCACGATTTGGACAAGACACCGATATGCAACAAAACTCTCATGATTCAAGTACATCCTTGATTGACAAAGGTCTTGACTTTGGTCAAAAACAAACCAATGCCAACTTCGGATCTTGAACAAGAATCATTCAATGGAAGGATATTTGCTTAATATAGATTGAGGGATTTTCGCGTGCAAATTGGCTACCAATTTAATTATCTTTGTTAAGGTCTCATCATCATACACCCTTAAACATGCATTCTAAATACATAATAAAGCGAGTATGAAATAAAATAATAATGATATGCGGATGGATACTTAACACATTGATCCTAGATCAAATCTCTCCCTTTCTCACTCAAGCTAGCACTTGTACTACTTCTACCCGTTACACTACACTTCTAAAGAAACCTCATATACATAGAGGGGAATAGGTGAGAAGAGAATACAAAGAGAAAGAAGGTGATAAGGCTGGACACGCAGGTCCAATTTAATAAATCGAATTTATTACAACAATTTCTAAAATTGCCCACCCGACTAATATCCATCCGATATACATTATTCATTCAACACAACCACGTATTCACACACATAAGCATGCTATCAATCAATCAATCAAATTAATTAATCTGATAATTAAGTGATCATCCAATGTTCAAACAACGATTTGATTTTGTTCGAGTCAAACTCGTTTTTGCGAATAAGTACTTAAAGTACGAATTCATGAATTAAATTAAACTACATCATTAAATCTAATTTAACATGTATTTAATACTAATTCACTATTCAATTCCAAATTAAATATTACACTTTTATTTAATAAACCTTTTACGATTTAAATTCCAAATCTAATCGTAACGCGTCTCAAAGACCGATTAACGTCCAACGTCAATTCAATTAAAGTCCAATGGGCTTTTGATTGATTTCTTAAGGCGTGGACTTTTGGTCAACTCGGGTCAAACCGATAACCAAAGTCCAATCCGGGATTTACCCCATAAGCCCATAAATCAATCTTGGCCCATTAGCCCCAATTGAACATTAAAGGTTCATTAGCCGCAATTGGGCTTTATGGTTAAGGTTTTGGGCCCAATTGGATCCAATCCACTTGGCCTAAACCAAACTTGATAAATCAAGCCCAATAGGCCCAATTACAACTTTAAATTCTAATTTCCAAAATTAGGCCCAATTAATTAAATCCAAAAATCCAATTTTCACAATTTAATTACCAAAAGTGCATTATATGATTAATCAACTAAATCAACATTTCCAAAACACTAAATTAGTCCAATTAATCATACTTAATTCATTATTACATGTCAAAACACATAATGAAAAATCAAACCCATAAACATGCTTCAATGCTCTCGGCCAAGGAAGGTGATTTGTGTCCGATTCGGTTTCGATCCAATCGAACCTACAATCGACATCAAATCAACATCCGATTTGATTTCATACACATCCAATGTCACAAAACCAAATTACCAAGACATTAGGGCAATGACACATTCGGCAAGGTAAGGAATTTGGTTTTTTTTTTTTGTCCAATTCGATTCAAAATTAACATCAACCTAAATGATTCTAACTCATCAAACGAATCAAAATCACAAAATTCCAAGAATCCAAAATATCACAAACCATTCGGCCAAGGCATTAATTTTGGGGAAAATAATTCCAAATCATTTTTCATCAAATTAGTCCAACCAAAATGAATTTAAACATGTTATAAGCATACTCAAACAAGCAATTTATTCAAATCATGCTCAAATCAATTACCCAAATTTTAAACCCTACAAATTTCATGCTTGCAAGCATTAGCTCTGATGCCATTGTTGGTTATTTCTAAGGTCCCAAGATCAAATCAAGACATGAAAATATGCATGAATACATCAACGGAGGTAGCGGAATACTCACATTGATCGGTTATGTCGATTTGAAGACGAATCAAGGCCAAAAACGTACTGCCCTGCTCACGCCACTGCAACCAGTCCATGCTCACTGTCTTGGCAGTTTCGGGTCTCAAAACGAAGCTCCAAACTCCGTCGGATGAGTCCCGCCTCATGGGTGAACCTCCCTACCACCTTCGCAAGACTCGTAGTGTGCTAGCACTTGCGGTTTTCACCATGAAAACCCAACCCTTGCTTCCCTTTAGTGTCACGTTTTTCTGGTTCAAAACCAGTCCCAAAATTCTGTTTTGGGCGTGAGAGGAAGAGAGAAAATTGAGAGAGAAGAAGTTTTGTGTTAAGTTAAAATGATTTACCAAAATCAATTTATATTTATGCCATAATTTTTATTAAATAATAATAAAATTATGACACAAAACATGCAATGGCTTAGAGTGTCAAACACTCAAACTCCATGCAATGACATTGAGTGCAATGTACACAATCTACATGCAAAGCATTAGAATGACATGTGTCATGTGGGCCCCACACGTTTCCAAATGAAAGTGGGCCCACGTGCACTCACGCGTTCGGGTTCGATATTTCCGAAATACCGAGCTTACGTCGCGACGTTAATTAAATCGAATTTAAATAAATAATTGCGCCTAGCGAAATTATTATTTTCGTCGCTAACGAATTAATTCTAAATTAACTCGTTTGCCCGAATTAAAATCTAATTTTAATTCTGCGTCGAAATCTAATTTCGTTTAATATATCGAATATATTAATTTACTGATTAATTCAAATTAATCGTTATCTCTCTCTAGACGATATTTTATCCCGGATAAAATATCTCCGTTATTAATCCTAGATTAATTTTTCTCTCTCTTCTGTATAATCCCAGATTATTCAAGAGTACGAGTTGTGCGTCATCGGTGGATTATCGGGAAGCGACCCATGAGATCCCCGGATAACCCCGGTCTATGGGTAGGTTCGCAAGAGTGTAGACAAAGGCTCTCACCGGCGAAGGATGGCCCACAACTAGGTCTCTCCAATCAAGGGTTCGAGCGGCCAAGTGAGCGCACCCTTTTTTATACACTAAGGTACGTGCCAATGAGCTATGGTGTGTGACTGACTGTCAAATGGATTCCCATTGTAGATTCCCCAGAGGGAGGGTGGAGCGCGGGCTCACTTAAATACCAAGCCTCTTAGGCTCTTATCACTTGGTGTCAGGAATAAACAACGAGTCCTCCAAATTAGTCAATCACAATAGGCTACGAGTATATGGCTATCTAGGTGCCTTCACAGCTTTTCCTTCTAGAAAGGTAGTGAGTGAAGGAAGACACCAAACCATTACCTAGCCTCAAAATGCCTTTGATTAAACCCCCATTTCATCCACTATAGACACGTTCAATTAGAACATAAATCCAAACATTACAAGATAATATTTCGGGGCCGAATCTCTATCCCCAGTTGAGTCGCCAGAATGTGGAAAACAGGAACTGGGCGACGCATGATGTCTTAGGCTCGCGGCCTAGTCGGGAGTACGGAGTAGCCATAGGGACTAAACCGGAGAATAATGGAGTCGCCACCCGGTGTGAATCGGGAAAATGAGATTTAAGGCCGCACTCACCCCTCGCAAGGGAAGACCTCAACTGTTGGGTTCGGAATGGTCCCTTACTTATGTCACTTGTAATGAAAGGATTTGTGTAATAATTTAATTAAGCTTAAGTAACACTATTTCCAAGAGTATCATGCTTCTAAATCCATATGCGCAAAAATAAAACTTACACCTAAATTTGCATATATTCACATCTAAGATTGCATGCTTGAAAGTACATCAAAGTAGCAACGAACATACAACTTTATTGGCATATGTATTCACGGAAACACAAGCACACACTAACCACACAAGCACACATAAAGGCGAATCAAATAATGGCGAACATGTGATTTCATAGACATATCATAAACAAATAGCCATTACATGTCCATGCACAAATAAAAGAGTCAACTAAGTATATAATGCAAAAAGACACTTAAGGATGCAATTAGGCATTAAAGTAAGCACGCTATGACGTGGTGCAAAAGAATATAACTAATATGAACACAAACACACATGTGAGCACTTTTCAAGTGGTACGTGGAATTGTATCCCAAGTACAGACCGCATTTACCGTCCATTCGGAATCGGCTACGGAATTTATGTCTGGGTTTCCATCCGATATACTACAAGAAATAATACTCAAATGCTATCATGACATGGATATATGAATTGTAATATGTTAAGCCAAGACTAAGGGATAGATGATGCAATCAATAGAATAAGTATGTTTTTCATTACGATGTGTACAAAGAAAAGGATGACTATATGAAACTTCGTATACCCGATTGAACACATCTTATATTCAACCAAATATACATCAACCGGCGCGGCAAAGCATCGTGGTAAAGGATTTTAACCCCTCCAAATATGGGACCTTTATCCGACTTACTAAGCCCATGCGCTCGATTGCATCATGCATACAAAGAATAAAGACAATAACATCAAACTTACTATGCCCGATTGAACATATCTCACATTCAACCGAACACACATCAACCGGCGTGGCAAAGCATCGTGGTAAAGGCTTTTAACCCCTCCAAATAGGGGACCTTTAATCCGACTTACTAAGCCCATGCGCTCGATTACATCATGCATACAAGGAATAAAGACAATAACATCAAACTTAGTATGCCTGATTGAACACATCTTACATTCAACCGAACACACATCAACCGGCGCAGCAAAGCATCGTGGTAAAGTGTTTTAACCCCTCCAAATAGGGGACCTTTAATCCGACTTACTAAGCCCATGCGCTCGATTGCATCATACATACAAAGAATAAGAAAATAACATCAAACTTAGTATGCCCGATTGAACATATCTTACATTCAACCGAACACACATCAACCGGCGCGGCAAAGCATCGTGGTTAAGGGTTTTAACCCCTCCAAATAGGGGACCTTTAATCCGACTTACTAAGCCCATGCGCTCGATCGCATCATGAATAAACAAGTAACATGCGGAATTCAAATGACGAAAAATAAATAAATCAAAGCAATATAAAACAAAAGAAGGTGCCGTTTACTCAAGCGGTACGTGGAGTTGTATCCCGAGTACAGATCATACTACTGTCCATTCGGAATCGGCTATGAATTATGTCCGGGTTTCCATCCGATATACAGCGAGATAGTTGACACATCTTTCATTTTATTCCAAGGCCACAACATACAATATTTCGTAATACATGCATATTTATCTACTAAAGGGCCACAACATGCATTTTAACATAACAATCATGCGAACATACTCAATAAATAATAAAAATAAAACTTAAAATGAGTGTGAAAAATACCCTCAGGTCTAACCTTTTATGTCGACTTTCAAACTAGCATTTCACGGCCGTCGGAAAGGCTATCACACCGCAACTTTTTCTGGTTCACTGGTTTGCGTTTTACCTCGTTGTTTCGCTGCTTAAGCTACTGTTTAACCTCTGTTTTGCTGCTATTTCCTCACGGTTTCGCTGCCGTATTGTTGCCGTATTTTGGTCACTATTTTGGTGTTTTAGGCTACTGTTTTGGGTGATTTTAGAGGGCTGAGGGGGCTGCAGTTTTAAGGTTTTTTAGGGGGTTATTGTGTGGTTTTTTAATGCAGTTTTAGGGTGGTTTTATGGCTATTTTGAGGGTTGAACTTGCGGCAAAACTGATCAGGTAAGTGGGGTGTTTTGCGGTGAAACTGGACAGAATGCGATGGGGGTTTTGGCGTTGATTGAGGGCTGGTCAGGGCAGATTTGATTTTAGAAGTTGAGGGGTCTGCTGTGGAGTTTATTAGGCGTGAGAGGGCTGGTGAGTTGGCATGATTTTGTTGCTTTGTGGAGTATTTGTTTGTTGGTCAGCGAATGGCTTTTTGTTGTCGGTGAATGGGCTGCTATGTTGGGTGTTAGGGCTGTTTGAGGGAGTAGTTAGGGCGTGTTGGTGAGCTGCAATTGGTGTAAGGCTGCTGTGTGTTGTGTGTGAAGGGTGCGCTTGAGTGAGGGTTGTTGCGTGATCAGGGGGTATGCGTGAAGGCTCGGCAGTGTAGTGGGTTTTATAGCTGGAGGATGAGTGTTGCTTGCCGTGTAGTAGAGTTGGAGAGAAGTAGTGTGCTTTGTGCGTAAAGATGAGGGGCAATTTGTTTTGTTCTTGTTATTTTTTGTGTCACTGCCGTGTGTGTTAATTGCAACGTGAGGCAGGGGGCTGTTGGCTTTGTGATTAGGGTTTTGTGTGTATTGCCGACTAGTCTTTGTAGCTTGCTTTTTTTCTTGTGTTTCCGTGAATCAATAATGTGTGAAGGGAAGTGTATGTCTTGGTTAGGGGTTGTTTATATAGAGAAGGGTTAGGGTTTCTCCTTGTCTCATATAGGAAGGGATTTTGGCATAAAGAGAGAGGATATGATATGGTGTTAGACAAGGAAAGCAAGGGATTTGATGGAGACAAGATTAGCTTAGATTAGGAATACAATATATTAATTGTTATGATTGATTTTAATTAGGCATTTAATTTGTTAATTAGGTGAGTAAATATTTTAAATTGGTGAGTGATTTATTAAATTAGGAAGATTTATTTTAATTTTGGTATTAGATTTTAATTAAATATTTGTTTAATTTAATTTAAATTTAATTTAAATTTAATTTTTTTTAATTTAATTAAAATTGGAATTTATTTGTGACATGTATTTTAAAGGTTTTAATTATTTTGGATTGGGCTTGGGTGAGATGGACTTCGATGTGGGGTTTTGGGCCAATGATAAGTGTTTGCGGTTTTTTAGGCTAAAGGTGCTTTAAAACGGAGGTCCACCAGCGAGCCCAAAGCTAAACAAGCGAGTCAAATTCGACAAAGTACTGATTTCCATCTTTTCCCTTCCGACGTCCGTTTCCCGCGGCTTCCGCGACTTAAAAGGTAGTGCCTCCAAATGAGACTCATCATTGGGTCTTACATGCAAAAATGCAGTGCCTACAAATATCAAGTCCAATAATTGCCCTTATTTGACCAATATTTCGTCCTAAATGATTTCATTGAGATCCGATATTATTTTATCTGCAAAATAAACTAAAACACATCAAAACGTTCATCAAACCCGAGAAACTAAACAAAATATTAAGTTAAAGGAGCGGCAAATATTGATATATTTTCCGCTCATCAGTGATTCCATGCTCAGAAGTTGGTTTCCCTATTACCTTCGCAAGACCCTTAAAGCGTGCTAGCACTCCGTGAAAATTTACAACAAATCCTCACATTTGCTTCTTCCATGCTCACGACATTTTCAAGAAATTTGGATAGAATATGGCCCTTGGCTGATTCTAGGAGAGGGAGGGAGTAAGAGAGATGGTTTTGTGTGTAATGTATATCTAATACCAAAAAATTAAAAGTCAAATACTAATTAATAAAATAATGGTATATGTCTTTCAATCACACTTGAGTGTCTAACACTCGTCCATCATTTCTTATCAACTTCCATCAACTATTCACATCAAAAGTGACTAGACATCACATCACTCAAAGTGACAAATGATTTGACGTTTGATGTGACTAGTGATTTGACGCTTGATATGACTTGTGGGCCGCACTTGAATTCGAAATGCGAGTGCGCCCGCAAACACTCCCGGGCTCGGGTTCGCTAATTCCAAATTAAAGAATTTTCCGTTGCAACGTAATTAAATAATTATGCCTAGCAAAATCACTATTCACGTCGCTAACGAATTAATTCTAAATTAACTCGTTCGCCCGAATTAAAATCTAATTTTAATTCCGCGTCGAAATCCAATTTCGTATAATATATCGAATATATTATTTTATCGATTAATTCCAAATCAATCGCTCTCTCTCTTTAAATAATATTTTATCCCAGATAAAATATATTCGTAATTAATCCTAGATTAATTTTCTCTATCATCTAATTAATCCCAGATTAATAAAGTGTGAGTCATACGTCATCGATGAATCTTCGGGAAGCGACCCATGAGATCCCCGGATATGTTGGCAGTAAATCCGGTCGTCGGACTATCCGAACACGTACGTACCTAGTACTACGTTTTTAACCGATTTACAAGACATGGTTGGCTTCTAGCAAAGCACCGTGCCTACCCAATTCTTCAGAAATATTTTTACTAGAATATGTGATCTGTATCAGGCGTAGTATACGTAGTATTGCGTATTTTGATCCAGTATCGGATGTCACGTGCAAGGCCTGGAGCTGGAAATGTGTCTGCCCCGTACGAAGCACATATCAGATCTCTGGTAACTAGTCTCTATAATCGGATAATCATGACCTAGTCATATTATCCCGATGACTGCAGTACATAAGAGAACCAGTTCCGTATCCTACGTGATCATCATCTCCACTATGACTGGAGTGATACTTCCATCTCGACATCACACCCAATACACTATGATTCTCAATATACCCAGAAAAGGCGTACAGAGAACCTGTTAAAGCCCTGGACGACCTAAACCAAAGTACATTGATTGTCGCAAGTATTAGCGGTGCAAGTCTCAGGTTAAGACCAAATACACCTACCCTGATTCGGACTTCCATAGACACATAGTCATACTACCAATGGAATTCCGAGGGGTCTATCCATAGCGAAGCTGTTTCTCGTACCATCGGTAAACACAACCTCCTATTACACTTGCATAAGTATCCTATACCCAAATATATGAGAACTATGTCGTTATGCTCCCACAACATGCACAAGTGCAATACTAGTCTATTCCGCATTATCGATGTCCAATCTCGATAATACTACGACTAGGGATATTTAATTATTAAACTTTCGTGGATTGATATTGTCTCATATCTTATCAATCCGGAACTAATCATATGGACCTTCTATCATTTATACATCTTAGTGATCTAATCATAAATGATAGAAGAGCAATTTCCTTTGTCACATAGTTAATTTGTACAACAACACCATGATCTGTACAAATAGTGATGCTATGGGTCATAACTGTCCAACACCCTGTGGGTTCGACACTCTTTCACTGATTTATACTAAAACTTGACACCGTACACTTGCGGTATGATATAAAATATCACAACAATTTTCGTATAAACCTCTGCCACTCACTATTTTAATTTTAAGTTTTCTATTTAAAATATCTAATATTTTAATTCACTAATGTCTATAAAAATATGTGCGGCTAAAACATAACTTTCATTTACACTAGTGCATTATTAGTGATCTTACCAATTTTAACTCACTAATATCTATTAGTCTCTACTAATTATTTTACTCAATTAAACTAATTTTATTAAGTTAGGTTTAATGACCTAATATATTTTAACTCTTAAAATATTGGTTCACTAACAAGTTTAAAATTTAAATTCAAAATTAGAAAATATTTTACTTAAACTATTTAATTAATATATGCGCGTTATAAATTCCAATAGTACGTTGAGTTGTATCCTGAGTGAAGACCACACTAGCGTCCATTCGGAATCGGCTATGAAATTTACGTCTAGGTTTCCATCCGATATACCAATGGAATTCAATATGCACTTATAAAGCCCATAATTTTAGAGTTTCCAATTTTAAACTATTAAACCAATTAATCTAATTAATTCGTTTTCATGCATATCATATTCTAATTTAACCCTTTTAAATTTCATAAAAACATATTTTATGATTAGAATATTCATGCATCCAAAACATATTGTGGCATGTGAAAATACAAGAGTAGGCACTCTAAGTTATATGACATGTTATTCAAATATTTCAAATTTAAACATACTTATAACATAAAAATAAATTTTACATTGACCAGGCTCTTATTTTTCCTATACTAATCAAATTAGTACAAAAATTTCAAGGCATCCATTGGTCTTCAACTCTCGACTCCATGGATTGTCCTGCGATAATTATGCTCATTGAGTAGTAACATTCGAAATATATGGATATAATGTTTTAAATAGTCATTTGCTCACTACGGACCAATTAGCACTTTGGCTAGTAAGACATTATTTCGCGTGGTAATCACATCCACACGTCGTCGTCGAACTCACCATGCCTATGCTTACCATAGCTTCCGACAATCGCGATCTGTATTTACCAAAAATTGCTCTATTACTACCTTAATGTCCTCATTGGCAACGTGCTCCAAATTACAAAAAATGAAACTTTTACATAGGAAAATAAAATATACAACACTTGTAAAATTGGCCTTATGGCCTTACATTCCCAAAACCAAAAACAACACAAAAATAAGAGCTGGAAAACTTTACGATCAATGCAAAAAATATTCATCAAATGAATCAACAACAAACATTCATCACATGAATATTAATATGTAGCTACTCATCTTAACTTGCATATAATAATTTATATCTCATATAAATAAATAAAAATAGTAACTTTAAATGAAAAAGAGAAGGATTAAGAATATTTTTCAACTTGACTCTGATACTAATTGTAGGAACGACTTTCCTAGCGCAGCGGAAACACCTTAAACACTCGGGATCGACCTTCAATTTTTTTATACTCTTCCCTTTTCTTGGCCAACTGTGACCAACTCCTTCATTAAAATTTTACTTCTGTTTTTAGTAAGATTTCAGGCCCAGAACAGTACCTGAACAGCCCCCGAACATCGCCTTAAATCTGAACTGTTTTGGACCCGAATATGCACCCAACACACCTCTAAAACAACCACTGATTTACGCTTATTCTAGCAATGTTCCAGGTCTGTTTTTTCCAACAAAATAGCCCCACAATAGTCTTAAAGCACCCCTTGATGTTTCCTAATTTTCTGAACAAGAAACAAAATCGAGCTGTAACATCCCCTTCTCGGAGATGCTACCGGCAGACGATAGTTACCTCCTTCAGCCTCTAACTGACTGACTGACTAACAAAACTCTACTGTTTTCTTGTTATTTGACAATCACGAATCACACACTTACACAAGAGGGCCCAAATTAAATTAATTAAACAACAATTGCTCCTTACAATTCCGTGTTAGCCACATTAAACTCTGGTAACTTTGACTCTGACAACTTTACATAATGACGCACAAGCAACTAACACATGACTTGTAATTTAAATTTGACAACCTTGACTTTAAATAATCCATATACCTCAGAATTGACTGCTATTTGAACCCAACAACCCTAGTGACTGCTTTCACTATCCATCCTCTCGAGCTCATCCTATGAGTAGACCTGTAAAACATAAAAAACTAGAGAGTGGTGGATGGGTTAGATCATTTGAAAGACTTATTGATTGGACTGTTTCAAACGAAAACTAAAATACTTTATAAAAAATTTATTTTCTACAATAATCATCTCATTTTACTAGAAAACTAATCGTTTCTGAAAACTTTTTTTGTCTGAAAACAAATCTCTTCTGTAAAACTTTTCTGGAAACTTCTTTCTTTCTGTAAAACTCTGAGATCTCACATAAAACTAATTCTTTCTGAAATTCTTTCAAAAAATTGTTATTTCTGAAAATCTCATCTAAAAACAACTTAGGTATGGGGGCGTACGTATCATCGTCCCCCAACAAGTCTAACTAGTGCCTTCTGGCGTTACATATCGCCATCCCCCAAGTCACTAAACTAGAGGTAGGAGCGTTAATCAATACTGTCATCCTCACCCTGAAACTAGAATCTAGTGGAGTTACATATCGTCGTCCCCCTAGACCTGAAACTACATGTGTATTTATCTATTGTATCCGTCAATTCCAAAATTCGTCAATTTCAAAAGTCTTTAGATTGGGTTTTTCCCCCAATCTAAAAAAAATCATAAAAGAAATCATCTCAAAATATCAATAGCATGAAAAAATTTCTCAATAGGTCAAAAATTTTTTTTTAACTCATCAAAATTAATTTGGCAACTTGGTCTCATCTCAAAGTATAACTTAAACATAAATAAATTCATTTAACATTATAAAATCAATAAAACATTATGAAAATAAAATATCCACTCACAGATTTGGAGACAGATTGGCACTACTTTACGGTGTCGAAGAAAAGCATTGTTTCTGCCGATAATCTATAATCGGTAAACTTTAGTAGAACATATGTTGTGAGATATACTTCCGATCAATAAATAAAATATGCAATGCTTGAATACTTGACTTTGCTAAGTTATTACTTATAAGCATGGTCTACGAATTTTTATGGGCTAAGGTTCTGAGTTACGCAAGTGCGGGAGTGGAAATTTTGATTCTAATAGTCGTTAAGAATTCACTGCTCAACACTTAACTTTGAAAGTTCAATGTAAATAATTAAGAATGAATTCGGGCTTGAAATTTTTATAGAATAGACCTTATTGTGTTTAGTTTGTATCAATTTATACGGATCTTAATTTGGATTTTAGAAATTTAAGTTATAATCCAAAGTTCTGATGAGTGGTAAATGTATCACTATTTCCCACTCATTTGACCTAATATTTTGTATAGTTTCTTGAGTTTTGTGAATATTTTGATGTGTTTTGTGTTATTTTGTAGATAAATAAAGTTTCAGGACATTATGGAGGTGATTTAGGGACAAAACAGTGAAAAACATACAAAATGGTAAAATTGTCTTTTGGCGCGTCGCAACAAGCAAGCCTTCTGCATCGCGAAGCCTAACGTGTGCCGCTCCATGCTAACATTCACCGGGGACACGTGTGAGAATCTGAGAAGTTTGACTTTGCTAACGTACGCCGATTTTACTAACGTGTGCCGTGCCAAGTGTCAACATCACAGACGATCATGCTAACGTGCGCCATGCCACTTGTCATCATCCTACGGTGCCGACAATTGCCATTTCCATATGTTGCCACATGTCACTCCATGTCATCACCACGTCAGCAGAAGACCGAGTCAATATTACCAAGTCAGCGCCACATCATCATCAACCAATCACAGCATGCCATGTGTCACAATCCTACGGTGCCGACAATCACTATTGCCACGTGTCGCCACATCATTGCCACATCATAGCCACGTCACTGCCACGTAGCTCAATTATTGAGTTAATCATCCACATCGCCACATCATCGGCTAAGAATCTCGGCGGACCAACCAGAGCATGACACGTGTCGCGTCGCGACGTGGAAATTTTGTCGCATCGCGATGCGTACAGCCCACCGAGGCCTATAAATTCAGCTCAAGATTTCAGTTTTAGAGGTACCTTCCTCTCTGTAATCCTCTGAATAAATAAGGAGTTTGTATCTAGTTTTCTTTTAATTTCAGTTTTGTAATTAATTTTTATTTATTTTCTGTAATAGTAATTTATTTTCTTTACTTTTTCAGTTTTTACTATTCAGCTATGAGGAGGTAACTTTCCTATGCTAGGTTGAAAGGTAAATCTTTTACTATTACTATTTAGATTCATCTCCATTAATTATAATATATTCACTAATTAAAATTTGACTTAATAAAGATACTGCTATATTGGTCGGTTGGTAATTCATTATAAACTAGTTTTAACCTGACTAAGCTTGGACACCGCCTGGATGGTCGGTTGGTAATTTACCGCCTATATGGCTGGTTTATGGATAAATATTGATACCGCCTTTATGGCAGGTCAGACTTAATTTGACTTAATCAGCTTACCGCCTATATGGCTGGTTGGTAATGTTATCACAAGTTAATGTATTATATTAATGGAGATATCTAAAATAGTAGTGGTAAAAGTAGATCATTTAACCCTAGCATTTTATTTTATTTAATTTTACTTTTTAGTATTTACTTTACCGAATTTACTTTTCAGCATTTTACTTTATGTCTTTTATTTTTAAGTTTTTACTAGCCCTAGTTATGTGTCGTAACTAAGTTAGTTATCTGGGGTTGTGATGAATTTTAATATCACCGGTTTATAATGGGTTATTTTATAGTTTGGGTAATTTAAAGGTTTACTTATTAAGTCTTAAGCTTAATGCGTCTTGTTAACTGGCCATTAATAAGATTGATCTGGTAAATCTAAAATAAAATTGACAATTGAATTTTAGGTTTCAGCCTTAGACTTAGTAGCCCACGATCTTCCTTGAGGATAGATAACCCTTTAATAGATTTCCTTACAAGATAGACATATACATGTCGGGCGGGGGTAGCCACAATTGGAACTTAATCTTAATGAATACATGTAATTTGGTTGACATAGACATATGGTTCAATTGGGTTATACTGGGTATTTGCATCTGAACATCGACATAGGCTTTTGCATAATTTTGTGTTATAGGTTAGTAAACCGATATATTACACAAACATGAAATAACCACTTCATCTTTTAAAACATATTGGAAAGATTCACAACCCTGGATAGTTTCTTAATATTGAATTTTATTTAATTTAATTTTGAGTAATTTTATTTACTTGTTTTTAAGTTTAAAATCATCACCATTTCAAATCAATCAATCAACTTGTTAGATACTAGTAATCATTTGACCTCATAAAATTAATAGATTAGGTATTAAGTCCTCATGGGATCGATACTTTTTATACTACTTGAACGATATGTGAGCTTGCGTTATACGCGTGTGATTACGCCGGTCAAGTTTTTGGCACCTTTGCCGGGGACTTATTTATCTTTCACTATTAATTTTGAGGTTAGATATCTTTACTTGTATCTAATTTCTTTTTGCTTATTATTTTTTTTTCTTGTGTTTCAGGTTCTAAGACACTACATGAGACGAACCAGAAGCTTTGAACTCCGACCGCTTGACCCATAAATTGAAAGAACCATCAGACAGTTGAGAAGGGAAAGGCGAGAAGGCCAAGAAGCAATCATTAACATGGAACCTGAACCTTTGGAAGTTGCACCACCAATACCCATTCGAGACGGAACCATTCCGGTGGTCAACGGCTTCATTTCTTGTATTGTACTTCCTCATTTACCAGCAAATGTGTGTGACATCAAAACATGCATTTAGATGATTCAGCAGTCAGTGCAGTTTGGGGGAAAAGATACTGAAGATCCTAATACCCACATCAGCAACTTCCTGGAAGTTTGCGGCACTTTCAATTACAACCGAGAAGCTGAAGAAGCAATGAGACTGCGTGTTTTCCCATATTCCTTGAAAGACAGAGCTAAAGCTTGGCTACATTCACTACCAGCAGGTTCCATCACAACTTGGAACACTTTAGCCACCAAATTTCTTACAAAGTACTTTCCACCAGCCAAAACTGGAAAGCTGAGGAATGACATCACATCCTTTGTGCAACAAGACTCGGAAACTCTCTACGAAGCTTGGGAAAGGTACAAAGATTTGCTCCGGAAATGTCCTCACCATGAAATTCCGAAATGGCTTCAAGTCCAAACTTTCTATAATGGACTTTCTGGACTGATGAGAACCACAATGGATGCTTCTGTTGGAGGAGCTTTGATGGAAAAATGAGAAGATCAAGCCTGGGACCTAATCAAAGAAATGGCCAATAATAATTCCTTGTGGCCAACAGAAAGGAGCATGATCCAAAAAATTGCAGGAATTTATGAAGTTGGAGCCAATACAGCAGTCAACGCCAAACTGGATCAGATATGCAAATTCATGGAGACTCTTACCATTGGATCCACAAGTTCACCATATGGAGGAGCACCAGAACCAAATCAACTTGAAGAAACGGTGAATTTTGTCAACAATTTCAACAGACAGGGGAACAATCCATATTCCAACACCTGTAACCCATGGTGGATGAATCATCCGAATTTCTCATGGAGGAACAATTCAGGGCAAACAAACTATCCACCACTTGGATTCCAGCAACAGAACAAAGACCAAGAGTAGGCAAATGAACCAGGAATAGCAGAAGAGCTGGCTCAGTTAAAAAAGTACGATGCTATGTTTCAGAGCCAATCTGCTTCCATCAAAGCACTGGAGAATCAAATTAGGCAACTCGCCAATGCTCAGAGTTACAGACCGCTAGGAAATATTCCCAGCAACACAGAACCAAATCCAAGGAATCGAGGGAAGGATCAATGTCAAGCCATTACCTTGAAAAACGGTACTGAAATCAACAAAGATGTTCGAATCAAGGCAAAAATTGAGGAAGTTCCAAAAGATGCAGTTCCACAGATGGATGAAAAAGAAGCAAAGGAAAAAAGAAAAAGATCAGATCATTCCACCTCCATCTTTTCCTCAGCGTCTCCAGAAAAACAAACTGGACAAGCAATTTGCTCGATTTCTGGAGGTGTTCAAAAAGCTACATATCAATATTCCATTCGCAGATGACTTAGAAGAAATACCCAGCTACGTCAAATTCATGAAAGACATTCTTTCACGAAAATGGAGATTGGGAGATTACGAGATAGTAGCATTGATGGAAGAGTGCAGCGCCATCATTCAAAGGAAACTTCCCCCGAAGTTGAAAGATTCTGGCAGTTTCACTATCCCATGCACCATTGGAGAACATTATATCGGTAAGGCTTTATGTGACTTAGGTGCAAGTGTTAATTTGATGCATTTTTCTATTTACAAGAAACTGCAAATTGGAGAAGCAATGCCTACCTCAGTCTCTCTGCAACTTGTTGATCGAACGCTCGCATTTCCAAGAGGTGTTGTTGAAGATGTGCTGGTCAAAGTCGACAAACTCATTCTCCCAGCAGATTTCATAATCCTTGACATGGAAGAAGACAAAGATGTACCTATCATTCTTGGAAGACCATTCTTGGTGACAAGACGAACTGTTATTGATGTACAAAAAAGAGAACTAACCATGAAAGTTCAAGACCAAGAAGTTACCTTTAATGTTTTCAAAGCCATGAAATTCCCGAGCAATAAAAAGGAATAAGAATGTTTCAGAATTGATGTTTTTGATAGTATCGTTCAGGATACTGATACAACTCATGCAGATAAAATTGAAGCTTACATCACCAACATGACTGACAGCGAGCTAGACGCTGAAATTCTGGAATGTATCAACTATCTTGACAAGCCGTTTCGTTTCAAAGCGACACCACAAATAGAAAGCCTGGAACTGCCAAAGAAAGATCGAATCAAGCCCTCAATTAAAGAACCACCACAGCTGGAGCTGAAGTTACTACCGAGCCATCTTAGGTATGCATTACTTGGAAACTCTTCTGAATTACCCGTTATTATTTCTTCTTCACTAACATTGGAGCAAGAAGAAAAGTTGCTGAGAGTATTACGAGAGCACAAGAAAGCCAATGGTTGGACTATAGCAGACATTCAAGGCATTAATCCATCATTTTGCATGCACAAGATTCTGATGAATGATGAGTACAAACCTACAGTGGAGCATCAACGGAGACTCAATCCAATAATGAAGGAAGTCATGAAGAAAGAAATCATCAAATGGTTGGATGTTGGCATCATTTACCTCATCTCAGACAGCACTTGGGTGAGTCCTATTCAGTGTGTGCCAAAGAAATGAGGAATCATTGTAGTCACAAATGAAAAGAACGAGCTAATTCCAACAAGAACAGTGACTGGATGGAGAGTATGCATGGACTACTGAAAGTTGAACAAAGCCACGAGAAATGACCATTAACCGCTGCCATTCATTGATCAAATGCTGGACAGACTGGCGGGACATGAGTTCTATTACTTTCTGGACGGATATTCAGGGTACAATCAGATTGATATCGCCCCATAAGATCAGGAGAAAACCACTTTTACATGTCCGTATGGTACTTTTGCATTCCGTAGGATGCCATTTGGATTATGTAATGCCTCTGCTACTTTTCAGCGTTGCATGATGGCCATCTTCTCAGACATGCTGGAGCAGAGTATGGAGGTGTTTATGGATGACTTCTCTGTGTTTGGAGACTCATTTGACCACTGCTTGCAAAATCTGGAACAAGTATTACAAAGATACGAAGATACCAACCTGGTACTCAACTGGGAGAAATGCCATTTCATGGTGCAGGAAGGCATTGTTCTTGGACACCGAATCTCACAACAGGGAATCGAGGTAGACAAAGTAAAGATTGAAACAATTGAAAAACTACCTCCGCCGACATCAGTCAAAGGGATTCAGAGCTTTCTCGGACATGCTGGTTTTTACAGGAGATTTATCAAAGACTTTTCCAAAATTGCAAAACCTCTTTGCAATCTTCTCGAGAAGGATGTGCCTTTCAACTTCACCAAAGAATGCCATGAAGTTTTTGAAATCCTAAAACAGAAGCTGGTCTCTGCTCTCATCATTATAGCACCAGACTGGACCCTTCCATTTGAGGTGATGTGCGATGCTAGTGATTTTGTTGTAGTTGCAGTTTTGGGACAACGCAAAGCAAAGATTTTCCACACCATTTACTACTCCAGCAGAGCTTTGAATGAAACTCAACTCAACTACACAACCACTGAAAAGGAGTTGCTCGCAGTTGTGTACGCTTTTGATAAATTATGCTCTTATCTGCTGGGTCCCAAAGTAGTGGTCTACACAGATCATTCAGCAATCAAATACTTGATCACGAAGAAAGATGTCAAACCCAGATTGATCCGTTGGATACTTCTTCTGCAAGAATTTGACGTGGAGATCAGAGACAGGAAATGGAGAAAAAATCAGGTGGCAGATCATTTATCAAGGCTTGAGAATGGAGAAACAGCTGGCAAAGAACTAACAATCAAATAAACTTTTCCAGATGAACAGCTGTTTGCCATGAAACATCATGATGTCCCTTGGTATGCTGACTATGTCAACTACATAGTTTTGGGAAAATGGCCGTTGGAATGGACAACTCAGCAACCAAAGAAGTTCTTCAAAGAAGTCAAGCACTATGTTTGGGATGAGTCGTACCTGTTCAAACGCTGTGGTGATCAATTATTGAGACGGTGTGTTCCACAGGAGGAAGTCAACAGTGTTTTGCAGCACTGTCATTCATCACCATATGGCGGACACTTCAGTGGGAATAAACTGCAGCCAAAGTCCTACAATCAGGTTTATTGTGGCCCATTCTTTTTAAAGATGCTTATCTTTTTGCTCTTCAATGTAACAGGTGCCAGAGAATGGGGAATATTTCGAGGAGAAATGAAGGACCATTGCAAAACATTCTGGAAGTGGAGATATTCGATGTGTGGGGTATAGATTTCATTGGACCCTTTGTTCCATCATTCGAAAACCTGTACATCCTGGTTGCAGTAGACTACGTCTCCAAATGGGTTGAAGCAATTGCACTGCCATCCAACGATTCAAAAGTGGTGATCAAGTTCCTTAAAAAGAATATTTTCACTCGTTTCGGAACACCTCGGGCAATTATCAGTGATGATGGCTCACATTTCTGAAACAGATACTTTGATGCACTCATATCCAAATATGGAGTTACTCATAAGGTTGCCACTGCCTACCATCCACAGTCAAATGGACAGGTTAAAGTTTCAAATAGAGAGATCAAAAGAATCTTGGAGAGAACTGTTGGATCAATAAGGAGAGATTGGTCTACAAAACTGGATGATGCATTATGGGCCTATCGGACAGCTTATAAGACACCCATTGGTATGTCCCCATATCGTATGGTGTTTGGGAAAGCATGCCATCTGCCAGTTGAACTTGAACGCAAGGCGTACTGGGCACTGAGGAAGTTGAATCTTGATCCACAAGCTGCAGGAGAGAAACGACTTCACCAACTCAACGAATTAGAGGAGTTTCATCTACAAGCTTATGAGAATGCCAGATTATACAAAGAAAATACCAAGAAATGGCATGACCGAAAAAAGTGCACAGATAATTGGAACCAATGGAGCATGTGTTGTTGTACAATTCACGGTTGAAACTTTTCCCTGGAAAGTTGAAATCAATGTGGTCAGGTTCATTTGTGATCACTCAGGTTTTTCCATATGGAGCTGTTGAGTTACTAGATCCCAACACCAACAACACATTCAAGGTTAACAGTCAGCGTGTCAAGCACTACTGGGGAGAATCATTTGAGCGACAAAAAGAAAGTGTCAAACTTTCAGATCCATCCTAATGTTCGAGAAGTCACGTCTAGCTAACGACGTTAAACTAAGCACTCGCAGGGAGGCAACCCATGCAATTTTTGTATATATTATGATATGGTGTGTTTTATTTTTTTGTGTTTAATTTTTGCAGGTAAAGTCATTTCACGATGGAAGAAGCTCTTGCAAATCTTTACAAGCAATTTCCTTCTCTCCCTAAAAAATCTCTGATGAAAGTCTACAAAGCTCGCTTGGAACGGATGAGACTACTGATGATCAAAGGTATTCCAACTGACATTCGTTGGATTATTGAAGCACGGGTCCGATCGGTAGTGAGTACTCTGATTCTTATAATTCTTATTTGCCTGGTTTTGGAAGAAGCACCTATACAAAGAAACGTATATCTAAGCAAATGTGGGTTTGTTACAAATGTGCACGCTGGAATTACAATACTCGTTGTCGTTCTTTAGGAATGGTGTCTGATAATCGTGAAGATAAAATTAAATTCATTAGGGATGGCTTGAGTAAGGAGTCTTTAAATGATATATCTTCGACTCTTGAGACGCATCCCAGTGGATATGTTCATATAGCCATCCGCAAATTACATACACAATTCCAAAAAGAAAGACAATAATTAAGTCTCGGGAATCTGACTCAAAAAGACCTTGTTTGCCAATTTATAAGAAAATTTGATGGGAAGCTTGTCCCTGACGCATAGACGTCAATCAAGCTGTAAATTATTGTAAATATTATATCTCTTTGTCTTTTCCTAATAATTATGATTTGTTTTGTTGTTTTCTTTTATTTTCTCCGACAAGATCGAGACCTTTTTTACTATCACGATTTATTTTACTGTTTAACTAATAATTGTCATTTGGCAGGTACTAGTGCAATTATTTTTACTCACCCTTTTCAGGTGTTATAAATTCAATTCATCATTGCACTTTTGAAGGCATCCAGATAAAAATGGAAGCCACTTCAAGAAGACGAGTTGAAAACATATGTGTGTTTTGTGGTACTAGTGTTGGTACTAAGCCACAATACGTAGCAGCAGCACATGAATTGGGACGGTCATAGCTGAGAAGAATATGCACCTAGTATATGGCGGAGGCAATCTTGGACTAATGGGGATCGTTTCAAAGGCTGTACAGGATGGAGGCAGTCAAATTCTGGGAATCATCCCAAAACCCTTGGCAGAGGCGGATCTTATAGGATCATCAAACGGAGAAGAACTGATCGTGCCAGGTATGTCTGAACGACTGGTGGAAATGATTAACTGTGCTAATGCTTTTATTGCTTTGCCAGGTGGTTTGTGTTGGACAATTATGACCCATAGCGTCACTATTTGTACAGATCATGGTGTTGTTGTACAAATTAACTATGTGACATAGAAGATTGCACTCTTATCATTTGTGATTAGATCACCTAGATATATAAATGATGAGAGGTCCCTATGATTTGTTCCTGGACAAAGAATGATATGAGACAGTATCAGTCCACGAAGGATAAATCATTAAATATCCCTAGTCAGAGTATTATCGAGATTGGACATCGATAAATACGTAAAAGACTAGTATTGCACTTGTGCGCGTTTGTGAGGGCACAACGGCATAGTTCTCATATATTTGGGTATAGGATACTCATGCAAGTGTAAGAAGAGGTTGTGTTTTACCGATGGTACGGGAAACAGCTTCGCTCTGGATAGACCCCCCGCGGAATCCCATTGGTAGTATGACTATGTGTCTATGGGAGTCTGCCATCAGGGTAGGTGTATTTGGTCTTAACCTGAGACTTGCACAGCTAATACATACGACAATCGATATACTTTAGTTGAGGTTGTCCAGGGCTTTAACCGGTTCTGTGTACGCCGATGCTGGGTATAGTGAGAATCGTAGTGTGTTGGGTGTGATGTCAAGACGGAAGTGTCACTCCAGTCATATGGAGATGATGGTCACGTAGGATACGAAACTTGTTCTCTTAAATGCTCGAGCTATCGGGATATTATGACAGGTCATGAATATCCGATTATAGAGACTAGTTACCAAACATCCGATATGTGCTTCGTACGGGACAGACACAATTCCAGCCACAGGCCTAGCACGTGAACATCCGATACTGGACAAAAATACATAATACTTCGGTATACTACGCTTGATATGGATCACATATTCCTATAAGGATATTTCCGGAGAATTGGGTAGGCATGGCGCTTTGCTAGAAGCCAACCTTATCTTGTAAATCGGTACAAACGTAGTATGAGGTACTTACGTGTTCGGAATGTCCGACGACCGTATTTACTGCCAACATATCTGAGGATCTCATGGGTCGCTTCCCGAATATTCACCGATGATGTATGACTCGCACTTTAATTAATCTGGGATTAATTAGAAAAGAGAGAAAATTAATCTGGGATTAATTGCGGAGATATTTTATCTGGGATAAAATATTAATAGAAGAGAGAGAACGATTAATTTGGAATTAGTCGATAAAATAATATATTCGATATATTATGCGAAATTGGATTTCGAAGCGGAATTAAAATTAGATTTTAATTCGGGCGAACGAATTAATTTAGAATTAATTCGTTAGCGACGTGAATAGTGATTTCACTAGGCGTAATCATTTAATTACGACGCGACAGAAAATTCGTTAATTTGGAATTAGCGAACTCAAGCCCGCGATTGTTTGCGAGCGCATTCGCATTTCGAATTCGAGTGCGGCACGCAAGTCAAATCGAGCGTCAAATCGCAAGTCGCATCAAGCGTCAAATCACATGTCACTTTGAGTGATGTGACAATTTGATTGATTGATTTGAGTGATTGATGTGGTAGTTGAAAAGCATTAAAGGCATTTGCTTTTTGACTTTTTCTTTTTGACTTTTAATAAATGAGATGTTTTGTGTATTTGATTTTTGTTTTTGGAAAATAAAAATAAATATATAAGTAATACATTTTCTTTTATTATTCTCTCTCTCTCACCTTTTTTACGTGAATAGGGTTTCATGGAAACCAATTTCTTTTTCCCTCCTCTCTTTCCTCTCTTCTCTCACGGCTTGGAGCAGAATTCTTGCTTCTGTTTTATGCAGTTCTACCGAGAATTAGAATAAGAGAAGTGCTATCACACACATGGATTTATACTATGGTGATAGGGAAACTAACACATGAGCTTGGATTTGATTTTGGAGCTTGAAGCTTGGAGCTTCAATAGAGTCTTCAATGGCCGATTTTTGGAGCATCAAAACAGCCCCAGACCGAGCTCTCCACTGCTCAACAGCAGCTCAAAACCAAGCTTCAACAAGGAGCAAAATGGATTTTGTTCTTCCTAGCATCAAACCATTCAATGTGAGTATGAATTCCGCCTTATTCCTTTGAAGTATTCATGCATTTTATGCTTTATTTTGATGATTCTTGGGACCTTATAAGAACCCAACAGTTTGGGCACGTTGGAGGAGATTTTTACAGTGCTATCTTGGGCGAACTTGAACATACACCATAAACCAATTGGATTGTTCAACGTAGATGGATTTTATGATTTTTTTTAGTGTATTTCTTGATGATGCCCGGAGAAATGGGTTCGTGTCAAAACCTTTAAAAGAACTACTCTTCACTGCCAGAACTGCCCAGGATTTAATTGAACAAATCTTAGCCTATGAACCACAAATTGACCCTATCCTTTCCAAGATAAAATGGTCTGATAATGATCGTGGTAAGAAGCGTCGGATAAATCTGGATCTTAACCTTTAAATTTCCCATTTAGATGTAGAATTTCAGCTAACCAGGTACTATCTTCTAAACTCAGCTTCTACTTTTTAAGACATTGCTGACAATGTCTCATTTAGGTTTGGGGGTGGAGAATAGTTTATTAGTATCTTGTTTTTATTTTATTTTTATTCTTAGTCCAAAATTTTTCAAAAAAAAAATACAAAAAAATTGAAAAATTTTACAAAAAAATCAAAAAAATATTTTTTGTTTGTTTTTAATTT
Organism: Zanthoxylum bungeanum; assembly: GCA_019454045.1. Lineage (NCBI taxonomy): Eukaryota > Viridiplantae > Streptophyta > Magnoliopsida > Sapindales > Rutaceae > Zanthoxylum > Zanthoxylum bungeanum. The sequence continues at coordinate 38,084 of SKCR01043813.1, forward strand.
GATTAATTGGGTGAAATTTGGTAAGAGATCGCTGTGCAAGGAGTTTCCACTCCTGAGACGTATCTCAAACCTATTTTGGAACAAGTTAATTTTTGTTTATTTCCTTTTAAATTATTTAATTTGTGAATTATCCATAATACTCACTAAAATGGATCTTCATATGCTCAGTTGACAGGTATTATCAACATGCATGTTAACATACGGACATAAGCTGTAATTGAAAAGTTTGTAATATTCAGTACTTTAGTTCAATTGGAGGAAGCATCTCAAAAAGCAATGGAGTAAAAAAAACGTCTGAGATCCGAGTTATTAAGTCCGTAGGGCTGTTTTAACACCTAGTGCCCTAAAACCAACTGGTTTGGGAGTCACTGGCCCAAAGCTCGCTACATGGATCAAGAATGTTGCAAAAATATATATATCTGAAGTCTGAGTAATTAAGTCCGTATGGGTGTCTTAACACCTGGTGCCCTAAAGCCAACTGGTTTGGGAGCCACCGACCCAACACTCGCTACATAGATGGAAGATATTGTATACAAATTAAAAAAAAATCAGAAAAACTATTCCATTGCTGCTAAAAGGTGTGAATTCTGATAAAACTTTAGGACAAAAATATTACTCTCTTCTCAACTGCACTTGTGAATATTGTGGGCAAAATGAGTTGATTAATATTTTGTTGATTTTGTATAT
>SKCR01043814.1:0-36946 GCA_019454045.1 Zanthoxylum bungeanum
CGTTGTATCCTGGGAAACAATAGTCTCACGTTCTACTGCACCTACGGTAGGGGACGAATTTGTTTTAAGGATATTGTTTTTTTACAACAAGCCTCGGGAAAGTTCTGATTTGCCTCAGCTTCACTTCAACCTCAGCTTCATCTTCTTCTTCTGGCCTCTGCCTGCCATCAGCATCTGCCAACAGCCTCTGCCTCAGCTTCAGCTTCTTCTGCCTCTGCCTGACTCAGCATCTGCCAACAAGCCTCTGCCTCAGCATCATCAGCATCTGCCAACAGCCTCTGCCTCAGTATCAGCATCTGCCAACAGCCTCTGCTCAGCTTCATCTTCTGCCTCTGCTTTCAGCCCAGCTCTGCTGTCAGCCTCTGCCTTCAGCCTCTGCCATCTGCCTCTGCCTTTGCTCATCAGTCCCTGCCTCCGCTTTCAGGGTCTGCCGTTAGGGTCTGCTCCGATGATAATAATTATAATTGTAATTTTGTCATATTCGGATTTTCCCATTATACCGTGTAATAATTGTAATAATTGTTATTTACAATAAAATATATTGACGTGTCATAAAATATTTATATTTTCTTATGATTTTTAGTCTAAAACGAGAAATACATTTACTTTATAACATGTCCAAATATTATTATATCAAGACGATATGGATGTGATCAATCGTACATAATACAACTAAATATCTGCGAAAATGTGCTGCTGCCAATAAGCTTTAATTTTCTATCCTATTCACCTTTGTTCTGCCTTATTTTCAACGTGGTTTCACTGGTCTGTCAAAAGTATTTGACAGGATCACAAGAGTAGAGCTATTGAAGATATGTAGAGGAATTAGAGCCTCACAACCATTTGACTCCTAAGGACAAGCAAGAGCCACGATCAAGTAAGAGTCACATTCAAAGCACAATTGATCACGGCATATGTAAGATTATGACATCAACCATACGTGACCAACTTGCAAAAATGATTAATGGTCCTCTGGTACAACAATTCTTTTTTACTTTTTAAGGTCGATTGGTATTGCGGTGCTGTGGAAAAAAAGCTATAATTATGAAATAAAATTAATTTAAAAAGTTTAGTAAATATATGACTCTAAAAATATAATTGTTGATGACTGATTTTCATCTTAGAGGTAATATGAGGATAATGTTCCCGGGATAATTCTCTCTCAACCTTTAATTTGTTTGGTTAGGAAATGACCAAAAATAAATTCAGCGAAAAACAAAAGAATCCAAAGAAAATCGAAAAAAAAAAGATTAACGTGGTTCGATGGAGCTCATCCAACCTACGTCCACGATCACAATGTTTTTTCAAATTTTTTTCTTAACATCCAGGTTATTTGATCACATTCTTTTTTGTACAAATATATTTCCTTTATTAAAGAAACATAATCCTATACGTAGAAGTTTATAATATTATCTCTAAATGCATGTAGACCTAGCTGGCGGTTCGGTTTGTTTCGTACCGAACCGGCCGGTTCCCGGTTCTACACTTAAGTGGAATCAGAATTGTTAACCGAACCTGAATCGAATCGATCATTTCCGGTTCCGGTTCGAACTTTTTTTTTAATATATAAAAATCGAAAATAATTTAATGACCCCTATTTATAGAATTTTTTTGATAGCGAAAATGCCCCTAAAAATAACCGTTTTATTACCGTTATTATGATAATATTAGGAATTACAATAACATTTTTTTTTTTTTATTGTCATTGGCCTTTTTTTTTTTTTTTTATTTAGGGGCAGAGAGCCGTTTCCCCAACGACTACTAGCCGTTGGGGAGGGTTCCAACAGGAACCCTACGATTCCAGCGGTTCTAACCGGTTCGGTTAGGGATCGAATCCTAACTGAACCAGTCTTTTACGGTTCCGGTTCCAGAACCGGAATCGGTTGGAATCGAAATCGTTCGATTCCAACCGGAACCGTTGCCGGATCTAAATGCATGCACAAATCCATCGGAATCATAGCAAAATCTTCTTTGGCGAGATGTATATCATCACATATTCAATTATTATTATTATTTTGGATAACCGGGGTGTCCGGACCAGCTTAAGTGCTCCTCGACTAATCCCCATGACTTGTGCTTCGTGCCCTCATAAGTTTTCCAACACAAATCAGGGTAAGTCGCTGGCTTTTCACACCAGGGGACATGGCCCCAAGGAAATGCATCTAGTGAGATTCAAACCTTAAACCTGAGAGGGAGCAAATTACTCAAGCCCAAAGTCATACCACTGAGGCAACCCTGGGGTTTCACATATTCAATTATTATATATGAATTAGTACTAATGTTTGACTATGATTGTATGGTACTGTACATTTTCACTTTACACGTGTTATCTAGTCATTTTCAATATGCGCGGATCTACCATATAATTTTACTCGAGATTAAATTAAAAATATAATATTTGCATATTTAAAGTCTAATACGAAATATCATAAGTAGAAAAACATATTATGATATATACAAAAACAAAAGGCTAACATACTAAAATTACAATTTTAAAAAAAAAAATAGAATAGAAAATAAATGTACAATTCAAATACTAAAATATATCTAAAATTATATTTTTTGTGACTTCAAACAATAGAATTCAACAACAAAACTTCAAATATTTCAATTTGCAACACAGTAAATACCAGCTTTGAGCTTTTTTTTTTTTTTTTTTTTTTCCGGTCTTTAATTTTACTTTAATGTTTTAATGTAAGAATTTTGAACCTTAACTTGAGACTGTGTACCTCAGATTCTAGGAATATAGATGGAGAGAAGTTTCTTGAACTTTCCAATTGCAACCACAACCAAAAACTATATTCAGTTTTTTCCCAAAAAATAATGAAGCTGGAGCTGGAGCTGGAGCTCGTAACAAATGATTATAAATGAATGAATTCACTAGGGATAAAGAGATATGTATATTTATTTTTGGAACATAGAGTAAAATTTTCCATTGGGTCAAACTGTGGGCGATTATTATCCTTTTGCCTTTTTCATCATGATAAGAGAGAGTGTTACTTTTTAGCTCTCTTAGAAATCGTTTTTGCATTTATATCCTAATATCAAAATAATAATATAAACAATGCATTTTTTTTTAAACATTCAAAAATTTGGCCTCTAAACCATCAAATCCGGGCTTAAACGGAACCACCGACTACCCTAAACTCTTACAAGAAGTGTACTCTTAGATTCAAATTTAAGATTTTGACAAAAAAATCCTAAACTTTATACCATTAAACCACACCCCTTAAGGACAACAACACACATTATTGAAGGGTAAATAACAATTTGATCATTAGGACACCTTTTGGTATATAGTTTCAAAAGTTTATAAGTTAATGTTTAAATGCTACATCAAATATATAGTTAATGCTAATTTAAGTTAATTTATACTCTCACAAAATTATAATCTCATAACATGATATTATTTTTCTGCGCTACCTTATATTCTAATTTTTTTATTCCGTAGCTCATAAACTACCTTCTACTTTCAATATAATAATCTCTACTAAACTTAATATAAATATTAACTATTTTTAATTTGTAAAGGTTCATAAATATAATCAAATTTCATGTGAAAATTTCATAATTCTTTTCAATAAAAAAAATATTACATATTTTCACAATAAAATGGATGCACATTGTGAATACTAGACAGTATAGTTGGTAAGAAATTTGAGGCCCAGTCTCGCTCATATAAATGAGGAGGAGATAATTTATTTACCAACATTGTTCTTTGCCTTTTTTTTAAAAAGAAAAAAAATTAATACACATTGAGAATTATGTCTAGACACATAATTTAAAAGTAATTGTTTTCATCGATTTTGAGGTACGGGTGTCAACATATATTTTTCGTGGAGATGCATCAAAGAGTTTCTATAATTTATCGTGTAAAAAAAAAACACACGATAAAATATCGGTAATTTTTGGTGCATCTATATGAAAATTAGATGCCGACGCCTGTGTGTGTATATAACGTTAGAGAGAGAGAGAGTGAGAGAGTTGAAATATAAAGAAGGATTAAACCCATCGAATTATTTTGAGGTCAAAGAGGCGAAAAAAACCTTCTTCTCCCCAAAATAACTCAAAATCAAGAATGAATATCATGACAAAAGAGGTTATCTCTCTAAAATAAACTATGGCCAAGTATTTTGGATGCCCTATTCCACTTTAATTTTCGTGCTAGTGAGGTGTTTAACGATCATTTGAAGTTAAAAAGCAATGTGTCAAAAGACCCTTTAAATCAATACAAGATTACAACACAGCAAGATTACACAGCAAGATGGCGAGCATATCATATATATATATATATATATATATATATATATATATATATAATATATATATATATATATATATATATATATATATATATATATAACTGTTGTGATTCACCGATTACTTTAGAGAAGATTTGAGGAAAAAACCTAATCACTTCTATTAATTTACAAGAATAGATATACACAAAGTTTACAACTTTAAACTTTAAACAAAACCTCAACACTCTCTGTTTTTCTCTTCTTTGTGATGCCTAATACACACTGTGAATGCTTCAATTTATAGGTAAGGGGCTGCTCTCACTTCCACAAATCACTCCCTCAATTTGTGACACCATTTGCTCAATTTATTGACTTTGTTGCAATGACAACCTAGCCTCCATCAAACCACCAAAAGTTAACTTTGACTCATGCATGATTGTTGATGCTTGCTGGAAACCATAGGGAAGCTTCTGTGTTACTTCATGCAGGCCATGTAGTGGCTGTATCCTACAATTCTCCCCCTTCAGCTGCATCTAAAACAATCGTTATCTGACAGCTATCCCGGTTATGTCTCTGCACAACTCTAGCTTGTCTCGAGTAACCACTTTCGTTAACATGTCGGCTGGATTCTCATATGTATGAATCTTCACTAGTCTCAGCAGTTGTTGATCCATCACTTCGCGTATCCAGTGATAGCGAATATCAATGTGTTTCGTCCGGGAATGATACATTGAATTTTTGCTCAAATCCAGAGCACTCTGACTGTCACAATGTATCTTTTAATTTGTCTGCTTGATCCCTAACTCTTGGAGAAAACGCTTTAGCCACAACATTTATTTTCCTGCCTCAGCTATAGTGATGTACTCAGCTTCTGTTATGGATAATGCAATACACCTCTGCAATCTTGACTGCCATGATACAGCTCCCCCTGTAAAAGTGTTGATGAATCATGATGTAGATTTCCTACCATCAAGATCTCCCGCCATATCTGAATCTGTATAGCCTTCCAAGATCGGATCAGCTACTCCGTAACACAGACGAAACTTCATTGTACCCTTGAGGTACCTGAGAATCCATTTGACTGCCTCCCAGTGTTGCTTTCCAGGGTTAGAGAGAAAACAGCTCACTACACCCACTGCGTGTGCAATATCTAGCATGGTACATACCATTGCATACATAAGGCTTTCAACAGCTGAAGAATATTGTATTGCTGACATTTCCTCTATTCTTGGATGAGGGGCACGAACTCTTGCTCAGTTTGAAATGGTGCGCTAGCGGAACTCTGACTGGTTTAGCTTTCTGTATATCAAACCTTCTGATTACCCGTTCAATATACATTTCCTGTGAAAGCCACAACTTCTTGTTCTGTCTGTCACGAACAATCTCCATTCCCAAAATCTTTTGAGTTGGTCCTAAGTCTTTCATGTCGAAAGCCTTGGAGAGTTCCTTCTTCACCTGGCTGATCTTCGCTGCTTCTTGTCCAACAATCAACATGTCATCTACATACAGTAGAAGAGCAACAAAATTTTCATCTGGAAACCTCTGAATGTATACACACTGATCTGCTGCAGTTCTTTTGTAGCCTTGACCCACCATGAATGAGTCGAACTTCTTGTACCACTGCCTCGGTGCTTGCTTGAGCCCGTACAAGCACTTTTTCAGCTTGCAAGTAATGTTTCTTTTCCTGAAACCTTAAATCCTTCTGGCTGCTCCATGTAGATTTCTTCATTAGATCACCATGAAGTAATGTTGTTTTTACATCCATCTGTTCAAGCTCCAAGTTCAATCTGGCTACCAATCCTAGGATAACTCGGATTGAAGCCATTTTTACCACTGGTGAAAATATCTCATCAAAGTCAATTCCCTTTTTCTGTAGGAATCCTTTGACAACTAGCCGAGCTTTGTGTTTCACCACTTTTTCGCTACCATCTTTCTTGAGCTTGAACACTCATTTGTTTTTCAGTGCCTTCATTCAATGTGAGAGCTTGACTATCTCATAAGTGTTATTTTTCTGTAGAGATTCCATCTCATCCTGCATTGCGTGCAGCCATTTGTCTTTGTCTTTATGAGATAAGCTTCGTTGAAGGTTTCTGGCTCCCCCTCATCAGTAAGCAGAATGTATTCTGATCCTGAGTATCTGGATGATGGAATCTGGCCTCTCTCGGATCTTCGTATTGGAGGCTCTAACTGTCTGTTATCATCCGGATATGTGGATGATCCCGAAGACTCTGATGGAGCATGTTGCAGCTCCCTCTGCTCAACACTCCATTCCTCCTATGGTTCTGCTTCTGGCATATCTTGCACCCCATCATCATCTGTGGCCACTGGTGTTGGTGCTGGGGTTGTGTCTGGATTTGCATCGGTATTGTCGGCACTGGTTTTAGAAGGCATCTTGGGCTTTTCAATGTCTTCTATTGTCTGGTCTTCGAGAAACACTACATCCATGCTTCTGATGACCTTCCTTTCTTTCGGGTCCCATAGCCTGTATCCAAATTCCTCGTCTCCATAGCCTATAAAGATGCATGAGGTAGTTCTTGCATCGAGCTTCTACCTGAGCTCCTTGGATACATGTGCAAATGCTAAAATCTGACTATTCAGAGGTGAGATATGAAGGATTCTTACCATACCACACTTTCTCCGGAATCTCAAAATTCAACGGTACAGATGGTGATCTGTTGATCAGGTAGCAGACGACACGAACAACTTCTTTCCCCATAATGGCTTTGGCAGCTTAGTCATACTGATCATGCTTTTGACTTTCTCCATAATGGTGCGGTTCATCCTTTCAGCGACATCATTGTGTTGTGGGGTGCGTGGAACAGTTCTCTCGTGTCGAATGTCGTGGCTTCCACAGTAGGTATCGAACTCCCTGGAAGTGTATTCGCCTCCATTGTCTGTGCGAAGACACTTCAGTTTCTTCCTTGTTTCACGCTCGATTATGGCATAGAACAGCTTGAAATAGTCCAGGACCTGATCCTTTATTTTCAGAAAAAAAAACACTCATACTTTCCGAGAAGCATCGTCAATGAAAGTCAGAAAATATTTATTACCGCCTAGTGAGTTTACCTCCAAGGGACCACATACATCAGAGTACACCAAACTGAGTAACTCTGATTTCTTTGTAGAAGAGAAATTAAAAGAGACTTTGTGTTGCTTACCGAATATACAGTGGTTGCAAAGATCCAGAGCAACATTTTTAGAGACAGAGATTAGATCATTCTTTGTCAAGGTAGACAACCCTCTTTCACTCGGTGACCGAGTCTCGGGTGCCACAGATTCTGAGAAGCCTCTAGTTCAGCTACATTTAGGCTTTCTGCACAAATCTTCACATGAGTCTTGTATAAGGTTCCACAGATATGTCATCGGACGATGACCATGACACATTTTATCATCCTCCAAGTGTCGTTGCTAAAGTGGCTAGCATAGCCCAGTTTGTCAAGGGCTACCCCCAAGAGTAAGTTGAGCCGAAGTTCTGGAACATGTCTGACCTCCTTCAGGGTTATTGTATACCATGCATTTGTCCGCAAAGTATTTCACCAATTCCCATTATCTGAGAAGAACTGGTATTCCCCATCTTCACTGCTCCAAAGTCTTCTGCTTTGTATGTTGTGAAGAAATCCATGTGAGGAGTGACGTGGTAGGATGCTGCAGTATCTACCACCCTCTCGACATCCTGAGTTGCGGTGTGAAGGTATGCTTCTTCCTAGCCGGAGCATATAACTACATCTACCGTGGTAACTACTAGTGTCTCCGCGTCATTCTTCTTCGGCTGGTTATTGCCTTGTCCTTGCTCCCGTTGCAGTTTCCGGCAATTTTTCTTCAAGTGGCCTTTTATGCCACAGTGGAAGTACTTGTATGTCTTTTTCCCGTCCTTGGATCTGCCTCTGCTTTTGCTTTTGCCTCTCCTCCCATCTTGATGTTTCTCATGTTGTCTTCCTCGTTGCTCCGAGAGAAGGGCTTCTGTTTGATCTAAGCCCATGTCTTTTCTTCTGGCTTATTCATTTGACAGGGCATCCTTTACCATAGGCATGGTAAGTTTGCCTCCTGGAGCTGAGTTGCTGAGAGTAACCACCAGAGTCTCCCAGCTATCAGGAAGAGAACTGAGTAGCAATAGGGCTTGAACTTCGTCTGCCAGTTGCATGTCTACTGCAGAAAATTGGTTCACCAGGCTTTGAAACTCGTTGGTGTGTTCTGCAACGGAATTTCCACTCCGCAGCTTCAGGTTCACCAAACGCCCCATGATTAAAGCTTTATTCCGAGCTCTTTTGGCCTGGAACATGTCTTCCAATTTCCTCCACATTTCATAGGCATATGTGTCCTGTGCTACGTGGTGGAAGACACTGTGACTGATCCACTGCCTAATCTGACCCAAAGTTCTGTTGTTGAGTTTATTTCAGTCATACTCCTTAACAGACTCTGATTTCACTCCTTTCAACTCGATGACATCAAACAAATCTTTGCAATGCAAAAAATCTATCATCCGAGGTCTCCAGATGGAGTAATTAGTTACAACCAGTGTAATCATTGCACCAGAATGAGAATCTTTTATTTCCATTTTAAGTTTAAAATGAAAATATATAAAAATTGGGGCTGAATTTCACAAATCTGAGGTCACCGTTGCGTCCGGAACGGTCGAAAATGGTGGAATAGACACTTCGTTGGTCTAAATCTGACACATGGGCTGATTTATAAATTCCTAAAAATTCTGGGGTAAAATTGTAAATTTCAAAACTTCAGGGGGCTAAATGAAAATTACCAGGCTGCTGACGTGGCAAGTGGGACTGGCTGTGCTAGTGTGGCAGGTGACGTGGCACGCTGACGTGTCAGAGGTGCTGACGTGGCGGCAGACGTTGGAGATGACGTGGCGGCTGACGTGTCTGCTGACGTGTCTGCTGACTGGGTGATGACGTGGCGCTGACGTGGCAGTCACGTAATCGTCTTCAACCTTGCAACATCGTGTGGAGCGCATGGCGCGCGTGAGGGCGCTTGGGATGTGCACTAGAAGGCGCATGAAAGCAAACAAGACGTCGGATCGGTCACCGAAAAATACCACCGTACTCGTCTCTCCGTGAACTAGCTGATGGTACCCTCAAAATTAATTTTTGACAACTTTCGTTGGAATCAGTTTTCCGATCGGAAGCTCTGTTTTCTGGTTTTACGATCCCAAAGAACAACCGAAACTCACGATACCACTTGTTGTGATTCACCGATCACTTAGAGAAGATTTGAGGAAAAAAAACCGAATCACTTCTATTACTTTACAAGAATATATATACACAAAGTTTACAACTTGAAACTTTAAACAAAACCTCAAAACTCTCTGTTTTCTCTCTTCTTTGTGATGCCTAATACACACTGTGAATGCTTCAATTTATAGGCAAGAGGCTGCTCTCACTTCCACAAATCACTCCCTCAATTTGTGGCACCATTTGCTCAATTTATTGACTTTTGTTGCAATGACAACCAAGCCTCCATCAAACCACTGAAAGTTAACTTGGACTCATGCATGATTGTTGATGCTTGCTGGAAACCATGGGGAAGCTTCTGTGTTACTTCATGCAGGCCATGCAGTGGCTGTATCCTACAATAACGCAGCTGGTTCTTGACTGATTATGATCAACAGAAAGAACAACTCCACAAATTAATCAACAAATCTTTATGCACAATATTAAGCAAACATCAGCCACCAATAATTTTATACTGACCGACACTGATGTGATCCTAGCAGCATGAATCGATTTCGTTCGTTTAAGATTATTTATTATTTATTTGCATGTATGGAACCAACAGAGATGACCGTTTTTATTTATTATTTGGGTTAGTTTATTTTATTTAATTATGGGTTCAAAATGGGCTAGAAATGAGGAGTTATGAGCTTTTAGTTGATAATGGGTAGTTTATGGCTATATTAGCTTTTTTAGCTCTTTTATGGTTTGAGTATGTTACTATTTGAACTCAAAAACACCTCTTAATGAAAGACCCTAATTTTATGTGCATGAATAGTAACTTTTTTCTTGAGATTAAGAAATTTTTATCATCGTTCAGTGATTGAATAAAGTCTTATCAAAGTGTTGGCATCTTTTGTGGCGTCCGATTTGCTGGCAAAATTCATCTGAGGTTATCTCCAAGGGTTTTTAAGGACATGTTTTTTGGGGGTCTACAGAGTCTTGGATCAGATTTCATCTTTTCGTATCCGGTTTCGTATCAATTGGTTATCAGAACCAGATTTCAAATCTGACTTTTATTTATTCTCCCTGTTCCTTCTTTTATTTATTTTGGTCTCTCAAATCTTGTTTCAGTTACTTTGTGTCGTTGAAAAAAAAAGTCTCTGACATTGTGGCTTCGACAAAAAAAAAATGAAAAGAAAAGAAATCCATGACTTTTTGCTTGGTTCAGTGTGCAAAAAGTAAATAGATCCTAGATTATCACTATTGCTTTGAGACTTTCTTTTTTCTTTTCTGTGCTTTCGTTGCTTGTGTTTCCTCTGTTTTTTCGTGGGGTCTAAATTCAAAGGTACACCAATCCATAATTTACTTATCGGCAGATAGCCTTAAAAAAAAAAAATTTTGTGGAATTGCATTTGTCAGTAAAAAAAAAAAAAAATTCATTCATTGGCTAGTACAGATTAGTAGGCAGTAAGATTTGTTTGCTTTTTGACCTTTTTGCATGAGAACTTTATTAATAGGTTGTTGCTGTTGTTAAAAAAAAAAAAATCAGATCTGGTCAGTAAAGTTTGATCAATTATTTTGTGTGTTAAGTTGTGATAGGGATTGCCTTAGTGTTCCTAATCGAAAAAGAAATTTTTGGTTGAATTTGTCACTGAATTTTAAATCTGATTTTTTTGTGTTTTGTTTTGAGTATCATGTGATTTTTTTTAGTCTTATTTTTTTTTCCTTGTCTTTGTCTTTGTCTTTGTCCTTGTCATTTTTTTTTGTCTTTTCTTCCTTCTTGAGTTTGTTTTTGTCAAGATGTCAAATGCGTTGGTTGATATTATGGGGTAACCAAGAGATAATATCTTTCGTACTAGAGTATTTGTGAAAGATGAGGTGTGCAGTGTGATTATTGATGGGGAACATTGGGCTAATTTAGTTAGTACCAGTCTCGTGGAGAAATTGAGGTTGGCATTGCGAAACCATCCTAAGCCTTATATGTTATGAGGTTTGTCTAATTGTGCTGAGGTTAAGGTGAAGTATCAAGTCATGGTTGCATTTACTATTGGGAGGTTTCATGATGATGTATTATGTGATGTGGTGCTTATACTTGATTGTCACGTATTGTTGGGTGGTTCATGGAAGTATGATAGGGAAGTGTGGTATCATGTTGAGAGGAGTATGTACATTTATGTCACGGAACGGAGGTCAGTGATTCTTTCTCTTTTAACACCACAACAAGCCTATAAAAATCAATTAATAATGAAGAGGAGAAGTAAGGTTGAAAAGAGAAAAAAAGAAAGAGTTGCTGAGTGCTTGGAAAATAAACTTGTTATTGATGTTGTGAATGTAAAAGAAGAAAATATTGACATGGTAGTGAGTGAGCAAGTAATGAGTGTGATGTGGAGGTTGTTGCTATTGCTGAGGTGGATGACTTAGTTGTTGCTGGTGATGATAATTTTGAAGCTCAATGCATGGCTAAATGTATTAATGAAACTATGTGTGTAGTCGAATGTGTTGAGAGTTTTGAGCATTCAAATGAGAGTAATGAGTCGGGAAACACATGGGTAAATACGTGTGAGAGTTTTGTGAGTGTTAAGCATGTAGAATTTGTTGTGAATGAGATTGAGAGTGTGAACTTAATTAGGAATCTCATTGGGAATGAGAGTGCAATAAAATTAGATTTTGCGGAAGAGTATGGCAAGAGAGAACAATACACAAGCATTATTGTACTAACATTGACACTTTTCTTCCATGTGATTTTTCTTTGTTCCAGAATAATCGTCCAATTGATTTTATCATACTATCTATGATCCAGGCACGGATTCAAGGACGAATCATTTTCAAGAGAGAGAGGGACAATGATGTGATCCTAGCAGCATGGATCGATTTCGTTCGTTTAAGATTATTATTATTTATTTGCATGTATGAAACCAACGGGGATGACCATTTTTATTTATTATTTGGTTTAGTTTATTTTATTTAATTATGGGTTCAAAATGTGATAGAAATTAGGAGTTATGGACTTTTAGTTGATAATGGGTAGTTGTTGTGTGATTAAAACACACACAATAGAGGAGATGTGAGAGGAAACTCTTCTTTATACTACTAACAAAAGAATTACAAGTTTATTATACAAACTTTACAAAAACCTCTCAACCCTCTTACTCTATATTCTCTCAATTTCGGGATTTATCGGATACTCTGGGATGATTTACAATGGATCTAGAGGCTCCATTTTATAGTGCTAGAAAACGTGTGCACAGTTCACACGTTTTCACAGCTGTCTCACAAGCTTGTCTTGCAAGCTGTCTCACAAGCTTGTCTTGCAAGCTGTATTCATACATCTTCACAGCTAGCATGCAAGTTGTTTTCAACAAATCTCCCACCGGTCGATGAAGATTTCCTCAAAATCTGAGCCGACTATCATCATCCAAATCGGATCCTCCAAATGATCCTCCTCTGGCTGCATCTGTATGACTGCCTACGTACCCTGAGTTGGGATCAAACCAATCGTAGTTCTTGAATCTCCCCACTTTGACTATGTGGAGAGTTTTGTCATCCCGGCAATGGCACAACAAATTTCAAGCTTCCATCGGTAAAACCTTCGTGAACATATCGGCACCGTTGTCGTCGGTGTGAATTTTCCTGAGTTCTAACAGCCTTGAGCTCAGGACGTCCCGTATCCAGTGATACCTCACATCGATATGTTTTGATCTCGAATGAAAGGTGGAATTTTTACCGAGATAGATAGCGCTCTGGCTATCACAGTACAAAATGTACTTATCCTGCTTGAAACCCAATTCTTGAACGAATGTCTTCATCCACAGTAATTCCTTGCAAGCTTCTGTAGCTGCAATGAATTCTGCCTCTGTTGTAGAAAGTGCAACACATATCTGTAACCTAGACTGCCATGCCACAGCTCCTCCTGAGAGAGTAATCAGATACCCCGAAGTAGACTTTCGGGTATCCACATCTCCTGCCATACCTGAGTCGGTGTAGCCCATCAACACTGGTTTGTCGCTGCTTCCAAAACATAACCTCATCTTGGATGTGCCTCGTAGATACCGCATGATCTATTTGATCGCATTCCAGTGTTCCCGTCCTGGGTTTGACATGAACCGGCTGACCAATCCAACTGCGTGTGCTAAGTCTGGCCTCGTGCATACCATGGCATACATAAGACTTCCCACTGCTGAGGTGTATGGAACCTGTTTCATTTCCTCATTCTCTGTCTCAGTAGAGGGACTCTGTCTCGTACTCAATCTAAAGTGGGTAGCAAGAGGAGTGCTAACCGCTTTAGCCTTGTCCATCTGGAATCTCTGAAGTACCTTCTCAATGTACTCCTCCTGTGACAAGTATAACTCCTGGCTTCCGATCACGGCCGATCCTGATGCCAAGAATCTGCTTAGCTGGCCCCAAGTCTTTCATCTCAAAAGACTTACTCAGTTGCTGCTTCAAGTTATCAATCTTCGATTGATTCCTGCCAACTATCAACATATCATCTACATATAACAGTAAGATGATAAAGTCATCGTCAGAAAACTTCTGAACGAAAACACAATGGTCTGAAGTGGTCTTCTTGTATCTCTGCTCCCCCATAACTGACTCAAACTTCACGTACCACTGTCTCGGTGCCTGTTTCAAACCGTAGAGGCTTTTCCTGAGTCTACACACATAGTCCTCTTTCCCGCTGACTCTGAAGCCTTCTGGTTGCTCCATGTAAATTTCTTCTTCCAGATCTCCGTGAAGAAATGCGGTCTTGACATCCATCTGCTCAACTTCCAGGTCGAGGCTTGCTGCTAAGCTGAGTACCTCTGATGGATGACATCTTCACAACTGGAGAGAAGATTTCATCGAAGTCAAGCCTTTTCTCTGATTGACCCTTGACAACTAATCTGGCTTTGTACCGGGGTTGTGAAGTATGCTCATGTTGCTTCACTCTGTACACCCATTTGTTCTTCAACCCGTTTGCCTCTTGGCAATTTCACCAACTCAAAAGTGTGATTGTCATGTAAAGATTTCATCTCATCTTGCATGGCTTCCTCCCACTTTTCTCTGTCATCTGTTTCCACAGCCTCCTGGTAGCTCTCGGGTTCTCCCCCGTCAGTAAGCAGCAACATACTCATATGCAAAGTATTGGTTGAAGGTCGCATTTCTCTGTCAGACCTTCTCTGTGGAACTGTTGGTGTAGCTTATGTACTGGTGGTTGATCATGATCATCATCTCTGGGAGCTTCATCACCTGTACCCTCCTGTCTGGGAACCTCATCTTCAACTCGTACTGGCACCGGTGTATGAGGTTCTGGATTCACATTTCTGTATTGTTTGGGCATTGTCTTCATCTCCTTTCGGATATCTTCTATGGTCTGGTCTTCAACAAAGACAACATCTCGGCTTCTGACAATCTTTTTCTCCACAGGATCATAGAGTTTGTAGCCGAAATCATCCTGACCATAGCCAATAAAGACACACTGCCGCGTCTTTGCATCAAGCTTGGATCTCTCGTCCTTTGGGATGTGTACATAAGCTTTGCACCCAAAGACATGCAAGTGTTCGTATGACACTTCTTTACCTGTCCAAGCTTGGTGGAACATTACCTTCAGTGCGACCGCTGGGGAGATGTTTAAAACATGTACTGCTGTGATGAGTGCCTCCCCCCAGAGAATGTCTTCGGCAGCTTGGCTTGTGACAGCAAGCTTCTGATACTCTCGCATAAGGTTCTGTTCATCTCTCCAGCTAGGCCATTCAGCTGAGGTGTCTTGGGAGGTGTCGTTTGATGTCTGATTCTTGCATCTTGCAGTACTGATCAAACGGACCTCTGTATTCTCCACCGTTATCGGTTCTGATGCACTTCAGTTTCTTGCCGGTTTCTCTCTCCACCAAGGCAGGAAAAACTCCTTGAACACTCCTAGCACTTGATCTTTTCTCTTCAAGGTGTATGCCCAGATCCTCATTGAATGATCATCAATGAATGTCACAAAATACAGTGACCCTCCAAGTGTTCGTGTCTGCATCGGACCGCATACATCTGAATGTATGAGATCTAGTACCTCCGGTTTCCGTTGAGGCGGTGAACTCTGGAAGGATACTCTGTTCTGCTTTCCAGCCATGCAGTGTTCACACTTCCGTAAGTGTGAGTTCTTCAATTTCGGAAGAACATTTCGCCTGCGTAGTATCTCCATCCCTGTTTGGCTCATGTGACCGAGCTTTTTATGCCATAACTCGGCTGCCTCATTACTGTTGACTGTATTTATGCTATTATTGGAAAGCTTAGCATGCATCAAATACAGGGTTGAATCTTTCTTACCTCGTGCCACGACCATTGATCCTTTAGTGAGCTTCCAGCATCCGTCACTAAAGGTGCTGCATAAACCTTCATCATCCAGCTTGCCTGTTGAGATCAGGTTTAACCGGATATCTGGGATGTGCTTGACTCCCTTCAACAATAGCCTTGTCTCGTTCTCTGTTTCAAGGCAGATGTCTCCAATACCGACGGCTTTGGACTGTCCGTCATTCCCCATCCTTACAGCACCGTAGTCCCCTGGTGTGTAAGATGAAAAGAAGTCTCTGCGAGATGTGGCGTGTATGGATGCGCCACTATCTATCACCCAACTGGTCTCGTGGCGGGCAAGATTCACAACATCTCTTCATATATTATATGAAATCTTTGGAGGGTTTCTCGGTGGTAGTAGCAACTCTTTCTTGATTAGAGTCGTCATCTCTCCTGGACTGCTCGTTCTTCAACTTGTAACAGTCAATCTTCATATGGCCTTTCTTCTTGCAGTGATAGCACTCAATATCCCTCGTTGTTCTTGATTTCCTCCGGTTCTTGTCTGATCTCCCTGGGCCTCGGCTTTTACCTCCCCCTTTTGGTGTTCTTTTCTGTCACTAGAGCTTCTGAGGTTGAGGCTGAAGCTGACTCCTACATTCTCGTCCTCTTTTCTCCTCAAAGATCCTGGTCTTTGCCATCTCCATAGTGACTTTCCCTCTGCGGCTGAATTTATCACCGTAGATCTGAACGTTTCCCAAGATTCTGGTAACGTATTAAGGAGAATTAAGCCATTTACACTCATCTCCGAAGTCTATGCCCATCCAGACAATTCCTTCATGGTTCCGAGGAAATTGTTGATATGGTCCGCCACAGCTTACCTTCCTGGTATTTCAACCCCATCATCTTCTTGATGTAGTACAGCTTGTTGTTGCCAGTCTTTGCTTGAAAAAGCTCCTCCAGCTTTCTCCATAAGACACGTGCATTTGTCTCTTCACTGACACGGTTCACGATACTGTCGTCGATCCACTGACGAATAGTACTGCATATTTTCCGGTGAAGATTAGCCCACTTTCCATCGGTCATTCCTTCTGGTTTCTGCTCCAGAAACACCGATCCATCATAGTCTTTCACATACAGAAGGTCTTTCATCCTTCATCTCCATGTGAAATAGTTGGTACTAGTTAACAAAACCATTTTTCGTTGCCCCCTTCCATCATAAAAATTCTAAGTAGAATTTCAAAAAACGGACCTCACCGTTACGTCCAGAATGGTCGAAAATGGTGGAAATGACACTTCGTTTGTCAAAATCCGACACAGGGACCAAATTGCAAATTTCAGAAATTACAGGGGTCAAAGTGCAATTTCCAAAAGTTAAGGGGGTAAAGTGCAATTATGGAAAAGTTAAGGGACTAAATTGCAATTTCCAAAAAAGTTCAGGGACTAAATTAAAAATTTCTGAAAGTATAGAGGCTAAATTATAATTTTCAGAAAGTTCAGGGACATATCTGAAATTTACCAGACACCGCTGACGTGGCACTGCTGACGTGGCGGATGACGTGGCAGCTGACTAGGCTGCTGACTGTGCGCTGGCTGGGCTGCTGACTGTGCGCTGACGTGGCGCTGACTGGGCGCTGACGTGGCGTCGTCTTCAACCTCCAGAGCGCGTGCGGAGCGTGTGCGCGTGGTTGGCGCGTGTGAAAGCCTCTGTCTGGCGCGTGCGGCGCGTGAAGCTTCGCTGGACCTCCGATCTATCGCCGGAAAATACCACCGTGCTCGTCTCGCCGTGAAACGTCTGATGGTATGGCTCAAAATCGATTTTCAACAACTTCGTCGGAACCGACTTTCCAAACCGACCTCTGTTTCCGAGTTTCGGTATCCCTCCGAGTAACTTTAGCTCCTGATACCACTTGTTGTGATTAAAACACACACAATAGAGGAGATGTGAGAGGAAAACTCTTCTTTTGTTGGTAGTATAAAAGAAGAGTTTTCCTCTCACATCTCCTCTATTGTGTGTGTTTTAATCACAACAGTAGTTTAGGGCTATATTAGCCTTTTTAGCTCTTTTATGGTTTGAGTATGTTAATATTTAAACTCAAAAACACCTCTTAATGAAGGGCTCTAATTTTATGTGCGTGAATAGTAACTTTTTTCTTGAGATAAAGAAAATTTTATCATCGTTTAGTGATTGAACAAAGACTTATCAAAGGGTTGGCATCCTTTGTGGCGTCCGATTTGCTGACAAAATTCATCTGAGGCTATCTCCAAGGGTTTTCAAGGACAGGTTCTTTGGGGTCTACACGATTTTGGATCGGATTTCGTCTTTTCGTATCCGATTCATATCAGACACTAACCAACATAAATTCTGATTTTATATAGTGCTTAACCACATGTTGGCCGTTAAATCACTGGGTCATTTTCTACAGATTAGTCGTGATTGGTAAAGAGATATATATGCAACATATGAAAAGAATATTTTTTTAAAAATAATAAAAATATATAATACATCAAATATAATGATATTTACTATATTTCTCGCACCAGAACTGGAAGGCCGCCATTAAAAGTGGCGGTGAGGCCAGGGGAGAATCTTGGAATCCGATATTGTGGCACCAATTCGATTTGGAACTGCCTTACAAGTGAAAGTGCTATACTTTTGATCTCCACCAAGGCCATTTCTTTTCCCAAACAGACCCTGTATCCAGCTTGAAACACCGGGTATTTATAAGGGTTTTCTGGTAAAAAAACACACCATTTTCCAACCACCTTTCTGGCTTGAATTCAAAGCAACCTTGACCCAAAATTTCTTTGATCCGTCCCATTGCGTAGGGATGATATGTAACCCTAGTTCCTTTCTTCACAAATGTTCCATCGGGTAACAATCATCCTCTACACAAAATTTTGAATCGAATTGAACTGGAGGGTAAAGTCTCATACTCTCATAAACCGCTGCTTGTAAATAATGAAGCTCTCTCAATTGTTCAAATCTTGTGAGCTCTTCACTTTTGCCAATAATTTTATCTGCTTCATCCCGAATTTCTGAACAAACGTGTGGATTCTTAGCCAATAGCCAAACAAAACTTGTTAAAGCAGAGGCAACTGTGTTAAGTGTCATCATTAACACTGCTCATGAAACGAGATAAAAGATCTTTATGTGTTGAAAATCCCATTTTACGCCTTTGTTTGATCACCTCTAGGGCTAAAATATTGATAATCTTAATAGCTTCTTTTAATTTCTTCTCGCTACCCAAATTGAACAACCGTTTGATTTTCCAAACAAACGGTGAAACAGTCATCGCTCTTTCGGCTGACAATTTAGAAGCTAGGTCAAAGGCTACAGCAAATTCTGAAATAGGCAAAGACAGCTCTAGGCATCTTGGGTCCAAACCAAATGAAAATTTACACATGCTATCAAATGAAAATCTCTTAAACACGTCTTGTAAATCCAACACTGCTCCGTCTAAATCTTGTTGGTAATTTAGTGTCATTAAACAGTGATACAATATGAAAACAACTGATCTAACTACTAGAAAAGTAGATCTAGATGCAATAAAACCCTAAAATAATAAGAACCAGAAAAACCTGATTTGATACTCCAAGTCGAGATGATCTCTGTCCTTAAGAACTTATTAGCTCCGTCACAGGTGCTTTACGGATTCGTTTTGCTAACGTTCTCCCAGGATTACTTGGATTCTTCTTGTTCAATGAGCACTCATTAACAGGTGTATGAACTTGGATCCAAATGGTGGATCTCTCTCTCAAAACAAAGAAAACAACACAGTGCCTTTTTTAATTCTTGGATATTACTTGTATATTCTGTCTCTTGACATTTGGAATAAAAGCCTCATTTTATAAGGAGTTGAGGGGTGCCAATAGGACACCCTTGGGGTGAGTTGCAACCCTCCAAGGATTGCAACCTCTCATACACCCCTTGAAAATCCCAATGATATACATATCATATTTAATGAATTTGAGGAATTTACAACAATCTCCCACAATTCTTCAAATATTCATTCAGGCACGTGAGAGAGATACCGTGAGCTAAAGCTGCATCGAAATAGGTAGCTTTCGCCTTGAACCTTTCTTAGTGAATGACAATCGGATTTACTTGGCAAACCAGTGACCCATAGTCTTGAACTGTTCTGCCGTTGGTGTAAACCTAGACAATTGCCAACACACAGCTTTGATTCGACCATTTTCCCGTTCTACGGTTGTGTTCATTTTGGCCCTGAACAACGGTCCTGGATTCATCAAGCACTTTAGGGTAACCCACATTTAAAGGTTCCCATGGAAGCGGCCTCACTTCTTACTTGAAATATGTGATCTACTATGAAGAGGTAATATGTCTTTACCCCCATTAGGACTCATCTCCTAATATAGTGATCATTAAAAGCCTTAGCTTATCCTAACCAATGACAGACATCACTCAGCGTCATTATCGGAATAGGAAAGAGTACGAAACTCTTCAGTGCTTGTTTTGAATTGCACAAAGTTTCTGTTGTCCCTTTTGAACCTAGATCTTGGGATCTCCAGTCAGCTAGGTTGGGTTTCCACAGTGACAATTCTTAACTTATAGGCTTCACGCCCATTCCCCTCGATGACTTCTCAACTTGCTCTCGAGGTAAACCTTTAGTTAGTGGATCCGCTAGGTTTTCCTTCAACTTAACATAATCGATCGTTATTATGCCACTTGAGAGCAGTTGACGTATGGTATTATGTCTCCGACGTATATGTCGAGACTTACCATTATACATTGTATTTTGGGCTCTCCCAATTGCCGATTGGCTATCACAATGTGATATGAAACCGGATACGAAAAAGACGAAACCCGATCCAAGATCCCGTAGACCCCCAAAGAACCTGTCCTTGAAAACCCTTGGAGGTAGCCTCAGATGAATTTTGCCAGCAAATCGGACGCCACAAAGGATGCCAACCCTTTGATAAGTCTTTGTTCAATCACTGAACGATGATAAAATTTTCTTAATCTCAAGAAAATGTTACTATTCATGCACAAATAATAGGGTCCTCATTAAGAGTTGTTTTTGAGTTTAAATAGTAACATACTCAAACCCTAAGAGAGCTAAAAAGACTAATATAACCCTAAACAACTAATATTCACGTTGGTTCCATATATGAAAATAAATAATAAATAAACCTAAACAAACGAAATCAATCCATGCTGCTAGGATCACATCATTCTCCCTCTCTTGAAAAGGATTCGTCCTCGAATCCGTGCCCGGATCATAGATAGTAATGATAAAATCAATTGGACGATTATTCTGGAACAAGGAAAAATCACATGGAAGAAAAGTGTCAATGTTAGCACAATAATGCTTGTGTATTGTTCCCTCTTGCCCATACTCTTCCGCAAAATCTAATTTTATTGCACTCTCCTTCCCAATGAGATTCCTAATTAAGTTCACACACTCAATCTCATTCACAACAAATTCTACATGCTTAACACTCACAAAACTCTCACACGTATTTACTCATGTGTTCCCGACTCACTACTCACATTTGCATGTTCAAAACTCTCAACACATTCAACTACACATGTAGTGTCATCAATACATTTAACCATGCATTGAGCTTCAAATTTATCATCACCAGCAACAGCTAAGTTATCCACTTCAGTAATAGAAATAACTTCAGCATCACACTCACTCTTCACTGTTTGCTCACTCACTATCATGCACATATTTTCTTCTTTTACATTCACAATATCACTAGCAATTTTATGTGCTAAGCATTCGACATCTCTTTCTTTTTTCCTCTTTTCAACCTCACTTCTCATCTTCATTATTAATTGATCTTTGTACGCTTGTTGTGGTGTTAAAAGAGAAAGAATCACTGACCTCCGCTCCGTGACATAAATGTACCTACTCCTCTCAACATGATGCCACACTTGCCTATCATACTTTCATGACCCACCCAACAATACATGACAATCAAGCATATGCACCACATCACATAATACTTCATCATGAAACCTCATAGTAGTAAAGGCAACCATGACTTGATACTCCACCTTAACCTCATCACAATTAGGCAAACCTCGTAACATATAAGGCTTAGGATGGTTTCGCAATGACAACCTCAATTTCTCCACGAGACTGGTACTAACTAAATTAGCCCAATGTTCCCCATCAATAATCACACTGCACACCTCATCTTTCACAAATACTATAGTACGAAAGATATTATCTCTTGGTTGCCCCATAATATCCACCAACGCACTTGGCATCTTGACAAAAATAAACTCAAGAAGGAAGAAAAGACTAAAAAAATGACAAAGATAAAGACAAGACTAAAAATAAGACTAAAAAAATCACATGAGTCTCAAAACAAAACACAAAAAATCAGATTCAAAATTCAGTGACAAATTCAACCAAAAATTTTCTTTTCGATTAAGGAACACTAAGACAATCCTTAGCACAACTTAACACACGAGATAATTGATCAAACTTTACTGACTAGATCTGATTTTTTTTTTAACAACAGCAACAGGCTATTAAAAAAGTTCTCATGCAAAAAGGTCAAAAAGCAAACAAACCCTACTGCCTACTGATATGCACTAGCCAATGAAGGAAAAAAAATTTTGACTGACAAACGCAATTCTAGAAAACTTTTTTTTTGGGTTCACAGCCTTACAGGCGTGAACTTACTTAATTTTTTTTTTTTTGTTCACAGGCGTGAACTTTCTCCTTTTTTTTGTTTTTTTTTTTTGCTAGACAGTAACCCTACTCTTTTTGGTGAAGACACGCGAACACGACACAAGGCAGAACACATATTTTTTTTTAACTGACAGACACAAATATAAAAGTAAGAAACATTTTTTTTTTTGATTGACAGCAGGAGAAAGCTTTCAATGACTCAATGAATATGACAGCAAAAACAAGACTTCAAAGACCGAATTAACAGGAAAAAAAGAAGAAACGAAAATAAATAAAAGTCAGACCTGAAATCTGGCTCTGATAACCAATTTATACGAAACAGGATACGGAATAGACGAAACCAGATCCAAGATCCCGTAGACCCCCAAAGAACCTGTCCTTGAAAACCCTTGGAGATAGCCTCAGATGAATTTTGCCAGCAAATAGGACGCCACAAAGGATGCCAACCCTTTGATAAGTCTTTGTTCAATCACTGAACGATGATAAAATTTTCTTAATCTCAAGAAAACGTTACTATTCACGCACAAATAATATGGTCCTCATTAAGATTGTTTTTGAGTTTAAATAGTAACATACTCAAACCCTAAGAGAGCTAAAAAGACTAATATAACCCTAAACAACTAATATTCACGTTGGTTCCATATATGAAAATAATAATAAATAAACCTAAACAAACGAAATCAATCCATGTGCTGCTAGGATCACATCGCTATCACAATGTATGTTAATCGCTGGCACCGGTTTGAGCCAACTAGGAATATCCTCCTGGAAGTTTCAAAGCCATTCCGCTTCTTCCGCTATTTTGTCTAATGCTATGAACTCTGATTCCATAGTAGACCGGACAATATATGTTTGCCTCGAGGATTTCCATAACACAGCTGCATTACCAAGTGTGAAAACAAATCCAACCGTAGATTTGGAATCCACTGAATCAGATATCCAGTCAGCATTGATGTATCCCTCTAGAACAACAGGATATCTCTCGTAATGTAGCCCATATTTTGAAGTTTCTCATACCTCAAAACACTTACTACGGCTTTCCAGTGGTTATGTCCTGGATTGCAAGTATATCTGCTAAGCCTATTCACAGCTTGAGCGATATCAGTTCGTGTGCAATTCGTGAGATACATCAGACTTCCGATGATCCTTGAATACTCTAATTGCGATATGCTCAAGCCAGTATTCTTTGATAGAGGAAGAGTTAGGTTAGCTACTCCCAAATCTTTCATATCAAATTTGCTGGATAACACTTTCTTGGTAGACTGAATCAACTCATGATTATTACCAATTATCAGCATATCGTCTACATAGAGACATACAATGAATATAATTCTTGAGTTGATTTGGTGTATATACAATTATCACACTCATCGGTTTTAAACCCACTTGACAACATCTATTTGTCAATCTTCTCATGTCATTGTCTAGGTGCTTGTTTTAATCCGTACAAGGATTTTACAAGTTTGCACACCTTCTGTTCTTATCCAGGAACATTAAACTCTTCTGGTTGTTCTATGTAAGTCTCTTCACCCAATTCACCATTCAAGAATGACGTCTTTACATCATTTTGATGTATTTCAAGACCAAATATAGCTGCTATGGCTATAAGCATTCTTACCGATGTGATACGAATCACTGGTGAATAGGTGTCAAAGTAAACAATGCATTTTTATTGTCTATAACCTTTTATGACAAACATCGCCTTGTACTTCTTTATTGATCCATCCGTTTTCATATTTCTTTTGAATATCCATTTGTAGCCCAGTGGCTTACAACCTGGAGGAAGATCAACCAACTCCTAAGTATGGTTCTGTAGGATTGAATCAATCTCACTGTTAATAGCCTCTTTCCACAGAAGTGCCTCCGAAGAAGACATTGCTTCTTTATAGCTTTGAGGCTCATTTTCTAACACATATGTCAAAAAATCGGATCTGACTCTTGGTCAACCTGATCACCGTCCTTGACAGTATCAACAGATCTTTTGAGAGACTCTCTTCTTTGTTTTTCCTTACAAGGAAATGTCTCTTCAAAATTATTACATTTCTTGACTCAATCATCACATTTAGATTGATGTCAGGAATCTCAAGAATCGATATGCACTACTGTTGCAAGCATATCCGATGAATATACAGTCAACAGTTTTGGGTCATATTCCACCTTCTTAGGTTTAGGAACCATCACCTTAGCAATTGGCAAAACACCCCTATATTTTCAGATATTTGTAGGAAGATACATAACATTTCCACAACTCATATGATGTCTTGTCCAATCTCCTGTGAGGAAGCTTGTTCAGAACGTAGTTCACGGAAAGCAGAGTTTTCCCCCTTTCCCCCACAAGTTCTGAGGTAAATCAGAACTAGTCAACATGACATCCATCATTTCCTTCAACTTTCGGTCTTTGCACTCAGCAATCCCATTTTGTTGAGGAGAATAAGGAGCAGTGGTTTCGTGAATAATTCCGTGCACAGAACAATATTCACCGAATGATGAAACATATTCACCACCTCTATCACTCCTGATTCTGTTGATTTCCTTGCCAAGTTGATTTACAACTTCGTTCTCTGTGTATAAAGCTCTCAATAGCTTGAGCTATACTCCTCAGCAAATACACTTAACTGAATCTTGTGCTTTCATCGATAAAAGTGACAAAGTACTTTTTACCGCCTCTTGTTTGCACAATATTCAAGTCACACACACACGTCAGTGTGTACAAGTTCCAAGGGTTCAGAACTTCGTTATATGATGTTCTATGTATTTTTGCTTCAACACATGCCTCACACTTATGTTGGCTATCAATGCAAATTTAGTATAAGGTCCATGTTAATTAATGTACGCATTGTATCATAATTAACATATCCTAACTTCCCATGCCATACATTTTGTGACTCAATAGTATAAGCAGAAGTTTCAGCTTTATTAATAGCACAATTGACAGTCATTGAAAAGACCCTCAGCGAGGTTTCCTACACAAACATCATTTTTGGTCAATACAATCTTGTCAGAAACAAATACAAAACCGAGACCGAGTTCTTCCGAATATCTGGAACATGCAAATATTCTTATATGTAAGCTCTGTTCCGGATATCATTTTCAGAACTACTGTGCCTTGTCTAACCACTCTAGAGGTAGACGAGTTTCCCATTGTCAGATGATCGCCGCCATCGACCTTTCTGATACGAGGAAAACATCTTGTTATCAACACAGATATGACGAGTAGCCCCAGTGTCTACCCATCATTCTCTCGGATTCCCAACCAAGTTGGCTTCAGTTACCACTACTGAGAGATTCATTTCTGAAATCTCATCAGTTAACTTTCATCTTCATGGACATAGGCCTCATTATTCTTGCCATTGTCCTGAGATATCTTGTTTCTGCAGTCATTTGTCATATGACCTCTTTTCTCTTTCACAGTTGTAGCACTTCCCATTGAACTTCTTGTTCGCTTGGGAAGAATCAGCTTCACTGTCTCTTTCTTTTCTTGCTACCTTTTACATCCTCAATGATGTTGGCCTTAGACTCCGTAGTCTTGTAGCTGGCCTTCTAGGACATCATGTTGTCATGTTCGATTCTCAATCGAACTCCAAGGTCTTCAAGGCTCATCTGCTTCTTTTTGTGTTTCAGATAACTCCTGAAGTCCTTCCATGATGGAGGCAACTTTTCAATTATGGTGGCAACTTGAAACGTCTCACAGAGTTTCATACCTTCATCCAGTATTTCATGAATGATCTACTGCTGTTCACCCAACTGAGACATCACCGTCCTCGAAACTACCATCTTGTAGTCCAGGAACCTACCCACGACAAATTTCTTTTGTCCGGCATCCTCGGCTTTGTATTTCTCTCGAGAGATTCCCAAAGAATCTTCGTAGAAGTCATGCCTTGGTACATATTGTACAGGGTATTGTCAAGACCACCCAAAAGGTAGTTCTTGCACAGGAAGTCGCCAGACGACCATGTCTCTTCTCGCAGTTCCTTGGCTGCCTCTGATTCACCCTCCACAAGACCCGGAAGATCTTTGAGGTACTTAGCCAACTGTAGAGTTGTCAGATAGAACAACATTTTGCTCTGCCACTGTTTGAAGTTTGCCCCACCAAACTTCTCCGGTATTTCTCCATGAGAGACCGGTACTGTGATGTTTCCGCTAACCAAATGTAACTGGAAACCAACAGGGTTCAATAAGTCTACAAAAGACAAATTGTACGACGACCAACAAATGATATTGTCTCAAGTGATATACCAAATGTCCACTTGTTGTTCTATTGGACAGTAGTACCAATAAACACAAGTCCTTAAATTTCCAACCAAGATTTCTTATGAAAAGTAAATAAAGGAATATTCTTTAACTACTTTCTCAATAGAACCTCTTAGCAATTCAAACTCAGTATTTCACTTTTCCAATGTCACAAAACAATATACGATAAGTGTAGATATATGTGTATGTGTCAAACAAGATTGGATGGAATTACTTGTGTAAAATTACACTTTAAATTCTCAACCAAGTATGCAACACATAAATAAGTTTCAACTTTATCACTAAGTGTATGCTTGTGATAATTGAACACCCTAATAATAACTTAAATCTATACTACCAAGATTTAATGTGTTACAGTATATGATTTTACTAAGTTAATATTAACCTAATCTAAGTCTTTGCAGTTTATAACAATTTCAGGATAGATTCGTTAGTGTCGCGTTCGTATCTACGTTCGAACGAGACTGTCCAGTGTGTGTACGTTCGTGTTGCGTTCGAGAACGCGTTCGAACTATGTGTTTCCAGAGAGTTCACGTCGTATAGCGTTCGAGAACGCGTTCGAACAGAATGATTCCAGAGAGTTTGCGTTCGAGTTGCGTTTAGGACGCGTTCGAACGTTCTTAGGAAATTTCAGATTTTAAGCCTTCGCGTTCGTCGGGCGTTCGAACGCCCTACGGGTTTACATGCACAGTTCGTATTTTTTCCAAAAAATTTATACCATAGCATGCGAATTTACAGTCTAACAACACTAGAATGCGATAAGTTCTTAAGATTGTTGGTAATTTAGTGTCATTAAACAGTGATACAACATGAAAACAACAGATCTAACTACCAGAAAAGTATATCTAGATGCAATAAAACCCTAAAATAATAAGAACCAGAAAAACCTGATTTGATACTCCAAGTCGAGATGATCTATGTCCTTAAGAACTTATTAGCTCCGTCACAGGTGCTTTACGGATTCGTTTTGCTAACGTTCTCCCATGATTACTGGATTCTTCTTGTTCAATGAGCCTCATTAACAGTGGTATGAACTTGGATCCAAATGGTGGATCTCTCTCTCAAACAAAAGAAAACAACACAGTGTCTTTTTTAATTCTTGGATATTACTTGTATATTTCTGTCTCTTGACATTTGGAATAAAAGCCTCCTTTTATAAGGCATTGAGGGGTGCCAATAGGACACCCCTTGGGGTGGGTTGCAATTCTCAAAGGATTGCAACCTCTCATACACCCCTTGAAAATCCCAATGATTACATATCCTATTTAATGAATTTGAGGAATTTACAACAAATCTTACCTGCAACTGATGATAATAGAGGGATAAGCCTGGTTTTGATCTCATGATTGACGATTTCTAAAGCGTAGGATCGTATCGAGAATCGTGGAGCTCTAGACTTGCCATCTTCTTCTGAAATCTCCATAAATCACCATCAACGTTGAATATGCCTCGACCAAGAAAGTCACCGAGGATCGTAGAGAAGGGTTCCCTTTTGGGAAATTATCAAATCTTGTTTTGAGCATGTACTCAACGTTGTCAGGATTAGCAGTGATGGTGTTTCTAAGGACATGAATATGAATAGTCTTGGTCGGTGATTCTGTTAGAAGATAAGCATACCAATCACAAAGATTATCAAATTGTTGGACCAACTCATAGTCAAATAAGCTTCACAAATCTCACAGTTGCACCAAAACATTCGCTTCAGTAAGTGGAATAAAATAAGAAAATTAAAGAAGACGATGGTGGTGGTGATTAAGATAAAGAAGCAAAAGGAGTAGTCATAGAGAGTGTTCAAGAACAGAGAAGCTTCAACTTTAAGCTCCATTAATGGATAAAGATAACAGATGTGGTAAAAAAATATTTAGAACGAGTAGAGACTAGAGACCAATGAGTGAGACAAGAGCGCAATTGAAGGTTTTAAGTATTGGATTCTTACATATTATATTGTTATTACAACAGTATATTTCTCTTTGTTTTAGTCGCTGTTTGCAATTATTATGCAACGAAAAGGAGAAAAATTAAATAAAATAATTAAAGAAATATGAAATTTAAATATTGACTAAGACACCCTTTTGTAATAAAAGAATAAAAGTTAGTTACTAGACACCTCTCCTTTATGCTTAACTAAGCACCTGTTTGTTTTTTATGCTATTTATTTTTTTAATAATTTATATAAATTTACATGTTAATTTTTATTAATGTTAAATTAAGATAAAAATCACTGAACGTAATTAAGCAAAAAAAAAAATCAACTTAATATTTAATGCTACTGAATCATTTAAACTTTACTTCAGAAACTATTCTTATACAATTGATTTATTTCCTACCAATTTTTTTTTAGACAAACCGCCCAAACGGAACAGGCTCAACTGTCCTAAGCTTTTACAAGAAACACACTTCCTGGATTCGTACTCAGAACCTCAGTGTGAGATAATGAACTTTACACCACCAATATAAAAGCCTAATATATATTTTTTATTATACAATCAATTATTTATGATAAAGTTTATCATCAATATATATTTAAAAATGAAAAATGAATCAGTTCATATTATCAAAGAACTTTGTTTGTGTTATTTACGTGAAACAAACTAATTACATAATAAATTTTTATAGCTGATTTTATTTTTAAAAAATGGTAAATATGTATTTTTATTTTTTTCAGTCAATTCTCTATATTTTATCAAATAATTTGAACTTGAAAATGTTTATAACGTGGAGATATAAGTTTCATATTACTAATTTCAAACATAATAAATATTATCATGCACTCGCATAGAGGAAAAAAGCCAAAATGATTAATGATATTCACCCACATGCTCGTAATCTTGTCTGCACAAGCCGAGTTTATTTAATACTGGAAAATCGTGAAAAAAATTTTGGGCAGTTTTCTTTATGTGAGAAAAATCATGATTGGGCATCCAAGGTTTTCAAAAAGCAAGACAAAGCTGAGTTGCTTCAAAAAATGCACAATAATATAAACTTAAAAAGAAAAAGAAAAAAAAAGGAAGTGCATATATAATGCTTTCCGTTGTGGATTCATATATCTTAGAGCGGCATGTACTACCTAGTACTATACTTTCTCTCTCATTTTTTTTTTTTTTTTAAATCGTTGAAAATTCTACCGTCAAACTACTCATTCCGGACTTAATCAGAGCAGGTAAAACCTCAAGCTGTCATAGATTCTTACAAAAAAAATTCCCTGAATTCGAACTCAGGACCTCAAATGACTACCTAGTACTATACTTATTAATCTTCTTTTGACAAGTAACAGTCCTTTTTATATTTTAATTTATTTATTTTTATTGTTTTGAATCTGATTTTTTAAAATTTTGATTGAAGTCTAAAATTATCATAATATATGTGTCTTAAATTTTATTTTAATTTTTTATCATTAGCTATAGTACTAAAGTCATTTTCTTTTTTTCTTTTTTTGAAATGAAAGTAATACTTATCATTTAATCACCATTATGGAGGAGATACATAATTTCTGCTGGAAAAGAATCCAGCCACAAACAGTTTCAATCTTTTCTAAAGCTATCTTTGCTAAAACATGAGCAATGATATTACAGTTTCTAGAGATGAAAATGCATTTGCAGTCTTGAAAACATTTGCTGACTTCTTTAATATCCGAGATTATCCCGTCCACTTCTGTAATGTTATTGCACCTGCCATTTATCAATTTCACAACTCCCTTAGCATCTGATTCCATAACAAGTGAACTCACTCCTACTAACTTTGCTAACTGTAATCCCCAACTTGCTGCTTCAGCTTCAGCATATACCACATCCCCAAAGAACCTTGACGTCTTAACTGCTACTGCTATGAGATTGCCATTCCAGTCTCTTATGACAGCACCCAACCCAGATAACTTACTCTCTATCTTAGTCGCTGCATCCACATTTATCTTCTAGCTCCCAAGTGGAGGAGGTTTCCATGGAATTTTCATCACTGGTTCTTTACACAAATTATGATTAATATCCACCTCTTTAATTCTTCTAAAAGAATCAAGTAAAGCTTCAGCTCTTACTACTACCCTCATAGGTTCATCCACATTTCCTTCAAAAATCTTCTTATTTTTGCCCTGCCAAATCCCCCAAAAGATTACTACAATCACTTCCAAGACAGGTTTGCAATGATTCCTCGACAATTGCTCCAAAACAGTAAGCATGTCATCACAGGCAACTCCTTGGATGTTCTGGCCATATGAGGTAGCTTTCCAGATTTTCCTTGCTGACTTACATGTAATCAGCGCATGTGTTATGGTCTCGACTCCATTGCTACACAACAAACACACCAGGTCTTGCAATACTCTCTTATGACAAAGGTTCGCCGCCGAAGCTAACAGATTTTTGGCCGCTCTCCACATAAAAATCTTAATCTTGCTTGGGATATTGAGAGACCAAATGATATTCCAGTTATTGTTTACTTCTGCTGGTTCAGACAGGCTGTCAGATTGTTTCATCCTGAATGCTATCTGATATCCACTTTTGACCAGGTATTGGCCCTTCTTATCATAATGCCAGATAAGATGATCCGGTCGTGGCTGCTTAGGGAGGGGAATCGCCATTATTGCTTCTGCATCTTCGTCACTGAACTTGTCCTTTATAAGCTTTTCATTCCAGATGTTCCCTGTCTCAATAAGCTCTGCAACTGTAGCCTCTTGGTGTAGAGCTGGTTTTAAGTATTGGTTTAAAAGTTGACGGCCTAGGGATCCAGTTGTCCTTATTTATTCCCACTCTACTGCCATTACCAATTCTCCATCGCCCCCCGGATTCCAGGACTTGTCTTCCCCACACAATGCTTCTCCAGACAAATGAAGGGTTTGAACCAATTTTTGCTTGCATAAAATCTGAATGCTTGTAGTATCTTGCTTTTAAAACTCGAGCAACCAGAGATTCTGGGGTCTGCAGCACCCTCCATCCCTGTTTTGCAACTAGAGCCTGGTTGAAAGACGATGGTTCCCTAAAGCCGAGCCCTCCCCTACTCTTTGCTTGACATAGTTTCTCCCAACTTGCCCAATGAATGCCCTTCTTCTCTCCCTTGGATCCCCACCAAAACCTCGCACTAGCTCTCTGTATGTCTTCACAAATCCCGACCGGTATTCTGAAAACACTCATTGCAAAGGCTGGTACTGCTTGTGCTATAGCCTTTATCAAGATCTCCTTACCACCACTGGAAAAGAACTTGTGTTGCCAGCTTGAGATTTTGCTTATAACTTTCATCTTGACATCGTTGAAGAAACTGTTCCTCTGCCTCCCAATCATGGATGGTAATCCAAGGTACTTCTCATGTTTTGACACTACCTTCAACTGGAATATGTTTTTAATTTCATCCTTAAGCCTTCTCTGAGTGCTTTCACTGAAAAACATAGAAGATTTTTCATAGTTGAATATCTGCCCTGATACTTCTGCATACCTGTCAAAAATAAGCTTCAATTGCCTACACTCAGCAATTGAGGCCCTCGCAAAAATCAGACTGTCGTCCGCAAACAGGAGATGAGAAATTTTGATGTTCTTGCCGAAGCTCAGCCCATGGATCAACCTCTGTTGTTCTGCATGCCACAACATGTTAGAAAACACTTCTGCACATATAATAAACAAGTATGGAGACAAATGGGCACCCTTGTCTCAGCCCCCGTTCTGGACTAATGTAGCCTTTGGCTACCCCGTTGATAACAACCGAGAGAGAAGTTGTGGAGATGCACCTCATAACTAATTCCACCCAAGCTTGGGAGAAACCCATCTGAATCATAGCTTGTTTCAAGAAATCTCATTCTACTCGATCGTAAGCTTTACTAATATCTAGTTTTAAGGCCACCAAACCGTGTTTCTTCCTCTTGCTCAGTCTTATCTTGTGCAATGCTTCGTACCCAATGATAATGTTGTCAGTAATGAGTCTCCCAGGTATAAAAGCACTTTGTGTTGGGGAAATAATCTGATGAAGGATGAGTTTGAGTCTATTCGCTAAGGTTTTAGCAACTATTCGATAAATCACATTACATAGACTAATCGGTCTAAAATCTCCAACCCTCTCCGGCTTTTGCACTTTGGGAATTAAAACAATGTGAGTGTGGTTAAGAGGGGCAATGTTACCTCCATTGTTCAGAATATTTAGACATGTGGCAGTGACAGGTTTACTCACATTTTCCCAATTCTTCTGAAAGAAACACGCTGGTAATCCATCCGGCCCTGAGGCTTTTGTAGGACCCATTTGTAAAAGAGCCCCCCGATATCTTCCTCTGTGAAGGGCTGCATTAATTTTAGCATTCATCTCCTCTGAAATCTTTTGAGGCATACTCGAAAGCATTGCACTAATTTTTTCTTGGTATGGATTCGAAGATCGGAACAGCTTTTCAAAATAGCCACAAAATTCCTCTTCTATTTCTCCCTCAGTAGACTTCCATATATCATCCTTATTCAGCACTCCCCAAATCCTATTTTTCCTTCTTCTCTCTGTAGCTCTAGAGTGGAAATATTTGGTATTTTTATCTCCCTCCTTCAGCCAGACTACTCGAGATCGCTGCTTCCAGTACACCTCCTCATCCATCAAAAGGTTATCAATTCCTCTTTCAATTTTCCTGATCTCATCTCCTTTCTCATCTCTCTGATTACTCTGTTTTGCCCTTTGAAGTTGTCTCACAAGATTATCAAATTTTTTCCTTCTTCCCCCAAACTCTGTCTTGCTCCAATTCTGAAGTTGAGTCATTGATCGTTCGACAGCTTGTGTAAAGTTACTAACTGGATCTACATTATTCCACCATCTCACTTCACTCCACTCTCTTGCAACAATATCCTTGCAGGCCTGGTAAGGACTCCACATATCTTCATAATATTTCCTCATATAGTCTTTCCTTCGGACCTTGTCACTATTCCTCCACTCACTAATTTCTAACATCACCGGGCAGTGATCTGAACTCCAGTTATCCAAATTCGTGGCCACCAGGTTATATCTAATATTCCTCCACTCCCTGCTACACAAAAACCTGTCTAATTTTTCTTCAATCAACTGATGCCGAGAGCGCCTGTTTGACCATGTGTAAGGGTATCCTCGACTTTCCAAGTTAATCAGCCCACATCATTCTATAGCTTCTCTAAATTCAGTAATCATCCCAACATTGCCAGCGTTCCCTCCTGATTTCTCCTCTAAATGAAGTATTTCGTTGAAGTCACCAAAACAGATCCAAGGAGTTGAAGACAAACTTACCAAACGCCTCAACAGTGTTCAAGTATGCCGTTTCATCACTCCTTCCGGATGACCGTATACCCCAGTTAATCTCATGTTTAGTCCATCCTCAGATTGAGCCTCCGCATCAATGTGATGCTTGCTAAAAGATTTTATATTAACCTCTATCTCTGAATTCCATAACATGGCCAATCCTCCACTTCTACCATTTCTATTCACTACAAAACAACTGTAAAAACCTGACTTTCTGCTAACTGATGTCATCTGCCTAGACCCCAACCTTGTTTCACATAGAAAAACAAGTTGAGGCCTCTGTAGTTGGAGAATTTTATGAAGAGCACGAAACGTCCGGGCATTCCCCAAGCCCCGAACGTTCCAACTGATGATTTTCATTGTTGTCGGCGGGGCTGGGACCCAGCCTCCACCGTTGAATCTGTTTTGCAAGGAGCCGAAATTTCCATTTCATCTCTCTCTCTGTAGTTTTCCAACTCAGCTTAAAATCCCCTCTTGGTGAACTCAGAATTACTTGGTTTGAGATCAGCTTCACTGGGCTAGCCAATCTTGCCTTTTTGTTCTCCAAACTCACACCTTCCCCAAAGCTGCGTGACCTTTTTTGAGCTTTAGCCACCACCTCTGTATCCCCTGTATCACACTGCTTTCTGGCCTGAGATTTCCACTGCCTTTTCTGCTTTGGCTGTGGCTCTTTCCGTTCGTTAGCAGGACCATTATCTATTTCCCCTTGCCCCGCTGTATCCTGATGAAGAGTAGAGCTGCCTTCCCTACCTTTGCTCGGGCCTTTCAATCCCAACTGATTATTCTCCAAAGCCTGCTGCTTTCCTTTTCCCTCCTTTAGGCTATGCAATCCCGGTTCCTGACCCCCACCAACTAGAGCATGTTGCCCATCATTTCTTATACCTTGGGCCTTATTCCATATTTCCCTACCTCGATTCAGCTTAGCCCTTTCCGCTTGAGAAACCGCTTTCATCCAAACACCATACGCAAATTCCTCTTTATGTTGAGCTTTGAACTCCAAGCACTCCCTATACCGGTGACCTAAGCATCCACAACAGAAACAGAATTCTGGTAACCGTTCGTACAGGACCGGTAGTATGATATTATCACCCTCCTCTTGTTTCAGAATAACCATTTTCTTCAAAGGCTTTGTTATATCCACCATAACTCTAACTCTCACAAATCTGCCAAAGCACTCCCCTGCTAAATCTGTATCCACCTCTTCGACCTTCCCCACTTTCTCCCAAGTAATTTGACATTATCTCTATTCATACACATGATAGGGATGTTGTGAATTTGAACCAGAAAGCCACGTGAGTAAATGGCTGTTTTCAAAATATCCCCTATACCCAAAGGCTCAGTAATAACGATCAGAGCTCTATCAAAGTGCCAAGGCCCTCCTGCAAGCACCCTGCGTTGTCTGCCTCAGAGCAAACATGACATAAAAACATATCTCCCAGGCTTTGGATTTTGACTTCTCTGACTGTTCTCCAAATGAGTTGCATTGTGGATTTGAACCCTTCCCTGTTCACTCCTCTGGTAATAAGGACCTTACCCACCAAACAATGTGCCGCCACTCGCTCGCCTTTGGACTTCATCTCCCCCACAAAAATTACTTTATCCTCTTCCTCTTCCTTTAGCGAAATAGCACTGCATTTGCGAATTAATTCTTCCGTCTCCATTGGAACCTTCTTTTAGTACCAATAACGGTGATAGACAACAGCACCCAGCACCCCTTTTCTTCTCCACCCACACAAAGCGTATTCACCTATAGATTCTTAACACAAGTACTCAAGGGCTACCCAGATCTGATCATGAAGACTAAAAACAAGAGAACCGAAGAAAAGCAAAACTGAAAAAATAACCTAAAACCCCAACGGATGAGGACCGACGGTTCAAAAGAACCCCAATCTACTTTCATAAAAGGCGGCCCTTTCCAGAGAAGGGAAACCCTAGAGAAAGACTTTAATCATTTAAATATATTAAGGGAAAGACTTTAATCATTTTCTTTTCAAATCAATAAACTTCTGAAAACTAATATAGTAAAATCTCTATTTAATAATACTCTTCATAGGAATAACTCTATATGGTAATAAAAATAAAAATTTGATCCCAACTTGGGCTAGCTATAACTAGGAATAAAATGTTTTTTGTAATAAAATTATAATTTTTTGGTCAATTCTTAAGAAATTACCTCCATGTAGTAATAATATTTGCATATTATAAAAAAATATATGCAATGTTCCATTAAAAGTTTAAGATGGAGTAAAATATTTATATAAAATTGTTAGGTACAATGATTTAATTTTTAGAGTTGATACAATATCTTTGAATTTGCGAATTGTAATAAATCATTAGCATTGACATCTTCTTATTGAAGCCAAAATATTTATAACTTCTCAAGCATGTTTAGAGTATCTTTAGGTCAATTCAGTTCGTGTGTTAACTTTGAGTAGTATATTTGATTTGCTAGATGAAGAAGGAAAGATAAACACTTGAATTACTTACGGATACATGGATGTATTAGATAATATATTTATAGAATTTATATTTGGAGAAAATATTAATTAAAGATTTTACACTTTTAAAGTGACTTACCATATTCCTAACATTGTATAGATATATGTAATTTTTTTTAAAAAAAAAAAACTATGTCTATCTCATATCTTAATATTTATATCTTGGTGTAATGATTTAGTTTTATATCAATTGAACTAAAGAAAACTAAGCAAAATATATTTTTTATTACGAAATATCTATTTAGTTATACAAATTCTTAGAAATAAAATTATATTGATCCCAAGAATATGACTAAATAGATGTTTTTTGCTAGGTTGAAAGTTTTTATAAGTCAAACAATTGACAAGGTATTATTAAATAAAATGATATAAATGATAATTTAAAAAATAATAAATATTTATTTTATTATAAAACATCACTAAAGATAAGCAAAAAAAAGATCAATAAACATGCATGTGACAAGGGAATTTTAATAAGGAGAAAATTTCATCAAAATAACTAATAATAAATTTGATCTTATTATAACAAGTTTGAAAAATCCTCCAATAAACTATTTTTGAAGTATAAAGATCAAGATTAATGTACTCCATTCTAAATTCAATGGCATTATTTTAATTTCAAGTTTTTATATGAAACAGGGTTG
>SKCR01043815.1:0-37043 GCA_019454045.1 Zanthoxylum bungeanum
ACAGTTATGACCCATATCGTCACTATTTGTACAGATCATGGTGTTGTTGTACAAATTAACTATGTGACAAATGAGATTGCTCTCTTATCATTTGTGATTAGATCACCAAGATATATAAATGATAGGAGGTCCATATGATTAGTTCTTGGATTGAGATGATATGAGACATTATCAATCCACGAAGGATTAATCATTAAATATCCACAGTCAGAGTATTATCGAGATTGGACATCGATAATGCGAAAAAGACTAGTATTACACTTTTGCGCGTTGTGAGGGCATAACGACATAGTTGTCATATATTTGATTATAGGATACTCATGCAAGTGTAGTAGGAGGTTGTGTTTTACCGATGGTACGGAAAACAGCTTCGCCCTGGATAGACCCCTCAGAATTCCATTGGAAGTATGACTATGTGTCTATGGAAGTCCGAAGTCAGGGTAGGTGTATTTGGTCTTAACCTGAGACTTGCACCGCTAATACTTGCGACAATCAATATACTTTGGTTTTAGGTCATCCAGAGCTTTAACAGGTTCTGTGTATGCCTCTGCTGGGTATATTGAGAATCGTAGTGTGTTCGGTGTGATGTCAAGATAGAAGTATCACTCCAGTCATAGTGGAGATGATGGTCACGAAGGATACGGAACTGATTCTCTTATATACTGCAGTCATCGGGATAAAATGACTAGGTCATGTTTATCCGATTATAGAGACTAGTTACCAGAGATCTGATATGTGCTTCGTACGGGGCAGACACAATTCTAGCCCCAGGCCTAGCATGTGACATCCGATACTGGATCGAAATACGCAATACTACGTATACTACGCCTGATATAGATCACATATTCCTGTAAGGATATTTCTGGAGAATTGGGTAGGCATGGCGCTTTGCTAGAAGCCAACATTGTCTTGTAAATCGATAAAAACATAGTACTAGGTACTTACGTGTTCGGCTAGTCCGACGACCGGATTTACTGCCAATATATCCGGGGATCTCATGGGTCGCTTCCCGAAGATTCACCGATGACGTATGACTCGCACTTTATTAATCTGGGATTAATTAAAAGAGAGAGAAAATTAATCTGGGATTAATTGCGGAGATATTTTATCTGGGATAAAATATTTATTAAAGAGAGAAAAATAATTAATTTGGAATTAATCGATAAAATAATATATTTGATATATTATACGAAATTGGATTTCGACGCGGAATTGAAATTAGATTTTAATTCGGGCGAACGAGTTAATTTATAATTAATTCGTTAGCGACGTGAATAGTGATTTTGCTAGGCATAATTATTTAAATTACGTCGCAACGGAAAATTCGTTAATTTGGAATTAGCGAACCCGAGCCCGGGAGTGTTTGCGGGCGCATTCGCATTTCGAATTCGAGTGCGGCCCACAAGTCATATCAAGCGTCAAATCACTAGTCACTTTGAGTGATGTGATGTGACAACTTGTCAATTGATTGAGTGATGTGAATAGTTGATGTAGTGGTTGTAGCCTTTAATGGCTTGACTTTTGGAAAGCAAAAAAAGGAAAATGAATTTTGGAAATTTAAAAAGTGTATTAGATACACAATTTTCCCAACCACCAACACAACACACTCTCTCTCACACTTCTCCTCTCTCACGCCCAAGGGGCATTTCTTCTTCTGTTTTTCTGGTTACTGTCGGGAATGGAGAGGAAGAAATTAATGATGATTTTTTTATGAAATCAAGAGTGCTAGCACACATTCGAGGTCTTGCGAAGGTGATAGGGAAACCGACTTGTGAGCTTGGAATCATCAAACAAAGCTTGGAGCTTGATGAAGGACCATTGCCGAAATTTTGGAGAGCTCAAAATTGCCACTGCCGAATGCACCTTGGAGGAGAGCTTGAAGTTTTTATGTTCGTCGCATCACTCAACCGCTCGATGTAAGTATTCCGCAACTTCTTCGTGTATTCACATGTATGTTTCTTGCTTGATAATGATCCTTGGGACATTAGAGAATTCCAATATAGAGTCCATCTCGGATTTCATGGCGTCTTGCCACTTCACAGAGTCGATGTCCAACATCTATTCTCTATAGGTAAAAGGGTCAGTCTCTTCTACTAAGAGAACATCGAGACTCTTTTCTTGTATCAAATACAAGCGTTCAGGAGGTCTAGATACCCTTTGTGACCTACGGAGTGTGTGTGTTGAAGGTTCTCCATATTCTTGAACTGCAGGTTCCTCCATTAGTTTGTTGGTTCCAGGTTGTACTTCATCAAGTTCAACTTGTCTATGATCACCACCTTCAGCCAAAAATTCTATTTCTAGAAATTTTGCGAAGCGAGCTACGAACACATTTCGATGCTCAGTATCATAGAATTAATATCCCTTAGTATTTGAAGGATATCCAACAAATCTAAACTTCTGCCATCGAGGCAAAAACTTATCTTGCTGAGCCATCCTGACATAAGCAGGACACCCCCAAATCTTAATATAACTAAGATTTGGTTTCCTACCGGTCCATATCTCATACGGAGTCGTAGGAACAGTCTTGGAATGAATCTTGTTCAAAAGATGTGCGGCAGTTAAAAGAGCATAACCCCATAAGTAATAGGGTAAATCTGTATAACTCAACATCAATCGGACCATATCTAATAAAGTCTGATTTCTCCTCTCCGACACTCCATTTTGTTGCGGAGTACCGGGAGGAGTATATTGAGCGAGAATCCCATTCTCCTTTAAATAATCAGTGAACTCTCCACTCATATATTCACCGCCTCGATCAGATCGAAGACATTTAATATATTGACCAGTTTGTCTCTCAACTTCATTTCGGAATTCTTTGAAATTTTCAAAGGTTTCCGATTTATGTCTCATCAAATAGACATAACCGTACCGTGACAGATCATCGTTAAAAATGACGAAGTAAGAAAAGCCACTCTGAGCAGTTTGACTTAAGAGACCACATACATCAGAATGTACGAGTTCCAACAAGTCAGAGGCTCGGTGTCCAACACCTGAAAATGTGGCTTTGGTCATTTTACCCCAAATACAAGATTCGCAAGTTGGATAAGGTTCAATGGTGAGATCATGTATCAAACCATTCTTAACCAATTGGGTTAAGCGTTTCAAGCATATATGACCTCACCTCATCTGCCAGAGTTCAA
The DNA here is from genome assembly GCA_019454045.1 of Zanthoxylum bungeanum. Taxonomy (NCBI): domain Eukaryota; kingdom Viridiplantae; phylum Streptophyta; class Magnoliopsida; order Sapindales; family Rutaceae; genus Zanthoxylum; species Zanthoxylum bungeanum. The sequence continues at coordinate 3,141 of SKCR01043815.1, forward strand.
TATTATTTATGTCAGATTGTTTACGTTTATTTATTCCAGTATTAAAGATATATTGTGAGGTGCGCAATATGTAATGACCATGCTCGTTTGGACAACAAAGGATCTGAATATTACTACTATCATATAAATACAAAGAACGATTCTTAATATTTACATTATAACCTTCAGTCTCTAATACAAAAAGGGACATAATATTCACCACACATCCTGGCACAAAATAGCAGTTATGTAACAAAAGTCTCCCACTGGGTAAGAGAATCTCACATATGCCCACTGCAACTACATCGAGAGAGTCGCCACTCCCGAATAGCAACTGCATCTCCCTAGATTTCAGCCGTCTACTTCCCGTCAGCACTTGTAACGTATTGCAAATGTGAATAGGATAAGCAGAATCCAAAATCCAATCAGATGTCATAGCTTCACAGGCCAAAGAGATATCAATAATATGAAAAATAAAAGTACCTGATGTCGATGCTTTTTCCTTCCTGAGTTGCGCAAGATAGTCCGGGCAGTTACGTTTCCAGTGCCTGACTTTCTGGCAGTGGTGGCACTTGTCTTCAGAAGCTCTCTTGGGCTTCACCGTCTTACCCTACGGAGGAATATTAAAACCCTTCTTCTTCTTTCCTTTAGACTTCTTCCCTTTCGACTTGGATTGGGAAGAAACGAAAAATAAAGTGGGTTTCGGAAGGCGAGTCGGAACTCCCTTCCTTAAATATTCCTCTGTTGTGAGAATCATCCTATGCAACTCACGGTAAGAAAGGTGAATCCCATTCATGTTGAAGTACATGACGAACTGGCGATATGAAGCCAGGAGTGAACCGAGAATGACACTACGACCAAAAGTCTCATTGAGAGGGAAATCATGTCGCCTCAACTGCTCGATCAAATCGATCAAGTGAAGCACATGTGGGCTCATAGCCTGCCCCTCATCAAGTTTAGAATGGAACAATTCCATCGAACCTTTATGAACAATGACCTGTTTCTGGTTCATTTACGATTCACGAAGTTGTGTCATCATGCTAATGCATCGTGCATCTCCCAATAAGTCTTCTTAAGATCAGAATAAAGAGAGCTCAAGATGAATGATTTAACCCTTAAATCATCATCCTTCCATCGCTGGAAAGTCTCACGTTCTTCAGGTAATGCATCGGGTGATATAGCAAGCGGTAATGGACCTTCCAAAATATACCACAGTTTCTCAGAATTGACGACAATCCTCAAGTCCATATCCCAATCCACAAAGTTTTCTACGCCTTTCAGGTTGTTCGTATCAATCATACGTGCAAAAGGATTGGGTGGAGGTGCCGTCATCGCAAATCTATCAAATAGACAACGTATCAACGGTAAGCATATAAGCAGATAAAAGATTATAACAGTTTCATAATATATCATAAAGCATTAACTAGATCATGGATTTTTAATTCTAAAAATGCCCCTCCCACTATTTCATGCAATACTGTAATCCCCAAACAGAATACAAAACATTTGATAATCAAATCATAACATAATAGTGAAGGGTAGACCCCATGAATATATTTTAGCTCACAGCTTTGGCACGTTCTCGCCTACGTATATTCATTTAGGTAGAAAACACATTGTCGATCACTCAATAGTGACTCATGGGTTTTCGGTCCTGGTATTTCTCGTTGTGACAGCTTTGGCACGTTCACAAGGAGGCGTACCAAGGTCAAACTTGTCAATGATGAATTAAAGATACTTACGTAACCTTGACAGCTTTGGCATGTTCAGGATTGCGCTTTCGCTTGAATTCACCTAATATCAAATATATCCGGTATAGATAAATTTCTACCGGCCATATCCTCATAGCTTTGGCACGTTCTCGGATATAGTCGTAGAAAATTTACCGATAAGCGTTATTGACAAGACGGACCGATTAATATGCATCAAATACATATTAAATTATAAACCTTATTTTAAATAGGAATTTCCGCTAAAGATGTTTTAATTTATTTAATCAAATTAAATAAATACAAGCATGCTGATGAGTGGTATTTATATCACTATTTCCTACTCATTTAACTTAATATTTTGTATAGTTTCTTGAGTTTTGTGAACGTTTTGATGTGTTTTGTTGTTATTTTGCAGATAAATAAAGATTGGAAAGCATTGGAGGAAATTTGGGGCAAAACCGGACAAAAATGCGTCAACATGGATATTTTAGTCTTTTACGCGTCGCGATGCTGGAGAATTTCGCGCCGCGACGCCCAGCGTGAGCCGAATCTGCTAACGTGCGCCAGGTCAACGGTCAATAATTTGAGAAATTTTGACTTTGCTAAAATGCGCCGTGCCACGTGTCACCATCACATCCCATCTGCTAACGTGCGCCATGCCACGTGTCGTCATCATAAGCTGCCGACACTCAGACTTGACACGTGTCGCCTCGTCATCAGCCATGTCAGCGGTCAAAGAGTCAACTTCGCCATGTGTGACGCTCGTCATCAGACACGTCACTAGGTCAACGGAGTCAACTTGACACGTCAGCTTCAGCCAATCACAGCATGACACGTGTCGCCACGTGTCGCAATCCTATTGTGCCGACAATTGCAACGCCACGTCATCGCCACATCAGCATGACGTCATCAATGACGTCATCACAATAATTGAGTCTTAGCCGCCTTGACACGTGTCGCTTCAACAGTCAGCCGCCTTGCCACGTGTCGTCTCCTCAGCAAGCCACGTCGAACTATTCCAGAGTCGCGACGCTGAAGCAAAATTTTTCTATAAATTCAGCGCGAATTTCAGATTTTCAACAGACCTCTCTCTCTCTTGAATTCTCTCTAAAGAGAGAGTTTCTCTCTCTAGACTTTTTTTTTAATTTTTAGTTTTTAATTTATACTTTTGTAAATAATTTTAATTACGTTTTGTAATAATAGTAATTTAATTTTTACTTTTTACTTTTTACAGTTTTTACTATTCACCATGAATAGGTAACTTCCCCAGCTAGGGTGAAAGGTAATTCTTTTACTATTACTATTTAGATTAATCTCCCTTAAAAATAATATATTCACTATTTAAAATACTGACTTAAAAAGGATACCGCTATATTGGCCGGTTGGTAATTTTAATTTAATCTGGTTTAAACCTGACTAATCAAGGATACCGCTATATTGGTCGGTTGATAATTTAATTTTGGTTCCGCCTTTATGGCTGGTTGGACTTAATTTGACTTAATCAGGATACCGCCAGATTGGTCGGTTGGTAATATTATCACAAGTTTATATATTATTTTATGGGAGATATCTAAATTAGTAGTAGTAAAAGTAATTCCTTTTACCTTAGCATTTTATTGTATTTTACTTTTCAGCATTTTTACTTTATGTCTTTTACTTTTATGTATTTACTAGTCCTAGTTATGTGTTAGTTTTCTGAGGTTGTGATGACTTTTAATATCACCGGTTTATAAGGGGTTAAATTATAGTTTGGGTAATTTAAAGATTTATTTATTAAGTCTTAAGCTTAATGCTTCTTGTTGTCTGATCACCAATAAGATTGATATGGTAAATCTAAAATGAACTAGACATAGGGATTTTAGATTTCAGCCTTAGACTCAATAGCCCACGATCTTCCTTGAGGATAGACTCAAAAGATGTTTTAATTATTTAATCAAATTAAATAAATATAAGCATGCTGATGAGTGGTATTTATATCACTATTTCCCACTCATTTAACTTAATATTTTGTATAGTTTCTTGAGTTTTGTGAACGTTTTGATGTGTTTTGTTGTTATTTTGCAGATAAATAAAGTTTGGAAAGCATTGGAGGCAATTTGGGGCAAAACTGGACAAAAATGCGTCAACAGGGATATTTTAGTCTTTTACGCGTCGCGACGCTGGAGCATTTCGCGCCGCGACGCCCAGCGTGAGCCGAATCTGCTAACGTGCGCCAGGTCAACGGTCAACAATTTGAGAAATTTTGACTTTGCTAAAATGCGCCGTGCCACGTGTCACCATCACATCCCATCTGCTAACGTGCGCCATGCCACGTGTCGTCATCATAAGCTGCCGACACTCAGACTTGACACGTGTCGCCTCGTCATCAGCCATGTCAGCGGTCAAAGAGTCAACTTCGCCATGTGTGACGCTCGTCATCAGACACGTCACTAGGTCAACGGAGTCAACTTGACACGTCAGCTTCAGCCAATCATAGCATGACACGTGTCGCAATCCTATTGTGCCGACAATTGCAACGCCACGTCATCGCGACGTCATCAATGACGTCATCACAATAATTGAGTCTTAGCCGCCTTGACACGTGTCACTTCAACAGTCAGCAAGCCACGTCGAACTATTCCAGAGTCGCGACGCTGGCTTGGCGTCGCGACGTTGAAGCAAAATTTTTCTATAAATTCAGCGCGAATTTCAGATTTTCAACAGACCTCTCTCTCTCTTGAATTCTCTCTAAAGAGAGAGTTTCTCTCTCTAGACTTTTTTTTATTTTTTAGTTTTTAATTTATACTTTTGTAAATAATTTTAATTATGTTTTGTAATAATAGTAATTTAATTTTTACTTTTTACTTTTTACAGTTTTTACTATTCACCATGAATAGGTAACTTCCCCAGCTACGGTGAAAGGTAATTCTTTTACTATTACTATTTAGATTAATCTCCCTTAAAAATAATATATTCACTATTTAAAATACTGACTTAAAAAGATACCGCTATATTGGCCGGTTGGTAATTTTAATTTAATCTGGTTTAAACCTGACTAATCAAGAATACCGCTATATTGGTCGGTTGATAATTTAATTTTGGTTCCGCCTTTATGGCTGGTTGGACTTAATTTGACTTAATCAGGATACCGCCAGATTGGTCGGTTGGTAATATTATCACAAGTTTATATATTATTTTATGGGAGATATCTAAATTAGTAGTAGTAAAAGTAATTCCTTTTACCTTAGCATTTTATTGTATTTTACTTTTCAGCATTTTTACTTTATGTCTTTTACTTTTATGTATTTACTAGTCCTAGTTATGTGTTAGTTTTCTGAGGTTGTGATGACTTTTAATATCACCGATTTATAAGGGGTTAAATTATAGTTTGGGTAATTTAAAGATTTATTTATTAAGTCTTAAGCTTAATGCTTCTTCTGTTGTCTGATCACCAATAAGATTGATATGGTAAATCTAAAATGAACTAGACATAGGGATTTTAGATTTCAGCCTTAGACTCAATAGCCCACGATCTTCCTTGAGGATATATAACCCTTTAATAGATTTCCTTACAGGATAGGAATATACCTGTCGGGCGGGGGTAGCCATAATTGGAACTTAAACTTAATGAATCCAGATAATTTGGTTGACATAGACATATGGTTCAATTAGGTTAAACTGAGTATTTGTGTCTGACCATCGACAGATGCTTACACATAATTTAGTGTTCCAGGTTAATAAATCAATATATTACCCAACTTTAAGATAACCACTTCATCTTTAAAATGATATTAGAATGATTCACAACCCTAGATCTTTATGTCTTTTGTTTTTTCCTTAGTATTTTCTTTTGTCTTTTTATTTATTTATTTATTTTGTAAAACCACTTTCAACCAATCAAACAATCATTCTCTTCTCACCCTCAATTAGATATTTGTAAATAAATAGATTCAATAATTAATAACAATAGTAGGAATTAAGTCCTCGTGAGATCGATATTTTTATACTACTTGAACGATACGTGCGCTTGCGTTATACGTGTGTGTTTAAGTCGGTCACATGCATTAAAGTTAAGATTAAAGTCAATATTGAATATTTAAGGCATAATCATATATCAGGATTCCAGAATCAGACTCGCTCTGATACCATTCTTGTTAGGGTTTTATTAAGAATTACATGGTTAGCGCAGCGGAACGCGGAAAAATAATTTCTCCGATTTCAATTTTTTTTATTGGAACGATTAAATAAACTTATTTATTTAATTAACAAATACTTAAATTATGAAATTATAACCCAAGAAATCATATTTCTTTTAATTACAAAATTACCCCAAACTTTTGCAAATTAATTATTTTAGTTTTAAATATGTCAATTACATATTTAATTAATTCCAAAATATTTTTTTACAATTTTGCAACAAAACCAGAATATTTTCCAGAATTGCGCCACTGCCCAGAATTTTCCAGAATTTACAAAACAACACAGAATTTTAATTAATTACAATTTGGCCCAAATTGTTCAAAACAAATCAAGATCAAATCCAATTAATCCCAAATTTTACATGCATCAAATATACATCAAATTAAAGCATATATATGAAAAGTCCCAAAAGTTGAGTGGGTTAAGAACCATAATTTCACAAATCACTCAAATTTGGTAATTTACACTAAATTAATAAAATTCAATACTTTAATCTTCAAAGTATTAAATAAAATACACATTATTATTGGAAATGACCGATAAGTCCCGATTGCATGTATTTTTCGTTTAACCATTAAACGAGTTATAAATAATCAGTATTATTCATAATAGTTGCCCTAGTGCTCTACGAGTAAATTTCATTAGTGAGACTCTCTAGATTCAGACATATCCGTCATGAAATCAAATTTCGTGTCCATAATTCTCCCACCCATAAATTATGACGAACACAGATAAACTCATTGAATCATACAGGTCGAGGTCACTACATACGTATAATCCCTTCGTCACAGGTATTCGGATTAATCCAGAGATACATATACAAACGTCAAATCTCTATAGATATAATCACGTCGACGGTTTTATTAGCAATCCCTCAAATAACACTCAAAACTAATTTCTACAGTGTACCACAGGCCCATGGATTTAACAGATTGCTAATTCCATATTGAATACCTATGCTCTGTACACAGAGCTGACAGATCCTATCTTGATACATACATGATATCCTGAGCATAAGTCCACACCCAACGAACAGGCAGAGGTCTGATCTTAATAGATAGGTGACGTGACTGCCATCTAAGTATGAAGGATAACTCAGATATCCACAGTGGTTTCTCAAGTCAAAGAATCATTATGCTCACTCAACCCGAGAAGATTCTTATTGACATTGATGTACCATCCATTTAGAATCTTCAGTGAGTCGTTCAGTGTTTATCCACTATAAACACCTACACGTCTATACGAGTCTCCAAGACTCATGGTTCACTGAGAAAACTCGGAATCAAAGACCATCTAATCCAAGATTCCAATATACGACATGTACCGGTCTCAACGGGTTTACTTTACTGACCAAGTAGTGTAAACCTTGACCGGGAACTGTCTAAGAATGACAATGTCATGATACAACTCAATGTCAGTTGCGACGCATTTGCAACAGTATCATAACTAATCGTTATAAGGTCGGTTACGTCTTTACCATATTAAAGAATAAGTTATATAAAAGAAACTGTCTATTTTTATTCATAATAAAACGTTACATTAGTATTTGTTGGGATGTATGCCCTAGAGCTACATGTGATGTAAACGATTTTATATGTTTGAAATAAAACGATGCATTATTCATTTATCAAATTGTTTTTTTCAATTTTCCCATATTATATATATCATCTTGAATACCCTAGATTACTTATGTGCCTTCAGACTTAGTGTATGAGTGTCATACACAAGAGGATTTAAGTCTGAAGTTAGTAATCTTAAATAGTCCATAAAGTGCAAACAAAGCGGGTATTTTGTTTACAGTTTATCTATAGCTGCAGTCCATTCTATATTTGTATGGCGACCTTGATCCGGGATTGTCCATGTAGAGACATGAGAATGGAGGCACCTTGTATGATGTGATCATATAGGACTGGACCCAGATGGAAATGACATTCTTATAATATCCGTTAAATTAAGAAAGTCATTTCGATCTACTAGATGGTCATATATGGACTGATCTTAATCCTGAGTGTACTACGAACTCCTACATGGCAGGCCATGTCCTTTGATTTACAAAGGTGAGGTTGGTGTAACAGTCCCGGCCAATAGCTACGTATTTTGGGGGCATGGTCTGTTGTGTAGTTGGGGATGTTTTACATGGATATGGAGTTCACTCCTTCTTGCGAGATGTAGATGAGTATCTTTCTTAAGGGTTGATTCGGTGCTTGAACGATTTGAGCGCTCAAGTCTTTCTATTACGAATAGAAAGATTAAAGTTCATAATAGTTATGAATAAATCGTTCATTAGAGAATCAATGGTACTTGAGGTAAAAATAATTAGAGGGGTATAACAGATATTATGACCCGACTCTAATTACGAGATACTCGTGAAGGATCAATTCGTATATAATGACTATATGGATGAACACCGACTTGGTTCGGCTTAATATATCACATACGGCAACGAGATTGTAACTTTGGGTTTTTAGTGGAATAACCCGGAGTTAATAATTCAGAATATTTAATTAAGAGCTTAATTAATATTTCGAGATATTGGAGCTCGGAACCGTAGGTCCATTTGGTCCCCGTACTAGCTCAATAAACTATAGCGGAGCAAAATCAAATGACGCTGATGAACCATATTGCGTGACTGGTGTGATAAACTTGCTGTGTGCATGGATGTGATCTGGATCAATTACCTGGGACGTGGATGATGCTGCATGGGAGATCAAGGGTCACTGTATTTTATGGATCGTGTATGACGAGCAGTGAATAAAATATGAGATTGGTTCGGATCTGGAATTTTATGGCAGAGAAATTCTGGATTAAATTGAGAAGGGCAGAAAAATTTTTCAAGGTCGATCCCGGGTGCCTAAGCCGCTTCCGCTGCGCGAGGAAAGCGTTTCCTACAATTGGCATTAAGAACGAGGTTGAAAAGTGTTCTTAACCCTTCTCTTTTTTCATTTAAAGTTTCTGTTTTTAATATATTTATATGAGTTATAAATATGATATGCATGTTTAGATGAGTGGGCACAATGTAATATTCATATGATGAATGTTTTTGTTATTTCATGTGATGAATGGATTTTGCATTGGTCGTAAATTTTCCGAGCTCTTATTTTTGTAGTTGGTTTTTTTTTTTGGGATGTAAGGGCATAAGGCCATTGTTTACATTTGTTGTAATTTTATTTTTCAATGTAAAATTTCAATTTTTGTAATTTTGAGCACCGAAGTCGCAAAAAAGAGCCAACACCATTTTGAAGCGGGATTTGAAGACCAATGGATGCCTTGGTGAATCTTATGTACTAATTAGATTAGTATAGGAAAAATAAGAGCCCGGTCAATGCAAAATATTTTTTTATGTTATATGTATGTTTATTTCGAATTTTTTGAATACATGTCATATAGCTTAGGGTGCCCACTCTTGCATTTTACATGCCATAACATGTTTTAGATGCATTATCATTATAGACATAAAAATATGATTCTATGTAATTTAAAGTGTTTAAATTAGAATATGATATGCATGAAAATCATTAATTGGATTATGGTTTAAAATTTGAATTCTAATATATTGGGCTTAATTAGTGCATGATAAAAATCCATTGGTATATAGGATGGAAACCCGGATATAAATTCCATAGCCGAATCCGAATGGACGGTAATATGGTCTGCACTCGGGATACAATTCCGCGTACTATTGGATTTTATAACGCACTAAGATTATTAAATGTTTAATTAAAATTTTGACTTTTTTAGAATTCCATAAATTTAAACTTATTAGTGTCTAGTATTTTAAGAGTTAAAATATGATAAGTCACTAATATTGCTCTCATATTAAATTAGTTTAATAGAGTTAAATAATTAGTAAAGACTAATAGACATTAGTGAGACAAATTTTAAGAGTTAAAATTGTTAGGTCACTAATGGTGAACTAGTGTAAATTAAATTATGTTTTAGCCGCCATAAGTTTATTCACACTAGTAATTAAAATAAAATATTAGATATTTTATAGATAGAAACCTTAATTTTAAAATAGGGAGTGGGAGAGGGATATACGACAGTATATCCCGCGATCTTCGTTGTTAGTCCAAAAATGTGAGATTCAAAAAGCGCCTCGAGACGGCTTTGCTTTCGCCCCCCTACGGATGGTGTCCATTTTGGGTCAATATCAAGTTTGGGTTCCGAGAGGATAAGGATTCTAGATGTATCTTGTGAACTGACACCTACCCTACGACAGCACTTCTCTCGTTAAGTCCAAGAATCCCAAAACGGCGGGTTACACTCACAAAGGAATAATTAACTGTTAATAAATTCCTTGATCGAATGAAACAGTAGTTGTTTAATATAGGAATAAGAGTTATTCTCGCATATATTAAATCGACTGAGATTTTCTCGATCTATCATGCAAGAACTAAATCTACCCTACGGCGACACTTACTTGTGGATTGATAGATTTTCGTGGCATAGTAATTCTCTTATGTTTCTAATTCGTTATTCATGGTTCATGCATCATGTTTAATTTTATGCCAAAATTGTTTGATGATTTTATATGCGATGAATGAATGTTAAATGCATGTTTATTTATTTACTAGCATGGTTTCTCCAATTATTTCCATACTCTCAAAAGATAAATTAACGGGATAAAAACTATGTTAAGTGGAAATGTAACATGAATGATATCCTGGTCTGCGAAGACCTAGAGTTTTTCCTGATGGAGGAGAGTCCTCCCGAGCTGGCCAGAAATGTTGGCCAAGCTATACGCGATACCTACCATAAATGGGTCGCAATAAATGAGAAAGCCCGCTGCTACTTGCTAGCAGAGATGTTTGAGGTTCGTGGTGTAAAGCATGAACCGATGGCTCTAACATCTCAGATGATGGAGTCATTGCAGGTAGGTTGGGGCAGGCCTTCGGAGCGTCAACGCCTTGAGGCCATGGTCTCAGCGATGATTGCTATGATGAAGGATGAGACATCATTCCGAGAGCATGTTTTGAAGATGATGACCTATCTCAACACTGCTGAAACCCATGGAGCTCGTATTGACGAGCGTAGCCAGGTGACCATGATTATGGAAACTCTTCTGAAGAGTTCCTCCTGCAGTTAAAAGCAACTATGTTATGAACAAGTTGACTTTTACTTTGACCCAACTGCTTAATGAGATCACCCACTTGTTGGACAATTATGACCCATAGCGTCACTATTTGTACAGATCATGGTGTTGTTGTACAAATTAACTATGTGATAAAGGAGATTGCACTCTCATCATGTGTGATTAGATCACCTAGATATATAAATGATAGGAGGTCCCTATGATTTGTTCCTGGACTGAGAATGATATGAGACAGTATCAGTCCACGAAGGATAAATCATTAAATATCCCTAGTCAGAGTATTATCGAGATTGGACATCGATAAATACGTAAAAGACTAGTCTTACAGTTGTGCGCGTTGTGAGGGCACAACGACATAGTTCTCATATATTTGGGTATAGGATACTCATGCAAGTGTAATAGAGGTTGTGTTTTACCGATGGTACGGGAAAAAGCTTCGCTCTGGATAGACCCCATCGGAATTCCATTTATAGTATGACTATGTGTCTATGGAAGTCCGAAATCAGGGTAGGTGTATTTGGTCTTAACTTGAGACTTGCACCGCTAATACTTGCGACAATCAATATATTTTGGTTGCGATCGTCCAGGGCTTTAACAGGTTCTGTGTACGCCTATGCTGGGTATATTGAGAATCATAGTGTGTTGGGTGTGATGTCAAGACGGAAGTATCACTCCAGTCATAGTGCAGATGATGGTCACGTAGGATACGGTACTAGTACTCTTAAGTACTGCACTCATCGGGATAAAATGACAAGGTCAGGTTTATCTGATTATAGAGACTAGTTACTAGACATCCGACATGTGCTTTGTACGGGGCAGACACAATTCCAGCCCCAGGCCTAGCACATGATCATCCGATACTGGATCGACATACCCAATACTATGTATACTACGCCTGATATAGATCCTTTATTCCTGTAAGGCTATTTCTGTAGAATTGGGTTGGCATGACGCTTTGCTAGAAGCCAACCTTGTCTTGTAAATCGGTATAAACGTAGTACGAGGTACTTACGTGTTCGGATAGTCCGACGACCAAATTTACTGCCAACATATCCGGCGATATCATGGGTCGCTTCCCAAAGATTCACCGATGACGTATGACTCGCACTCTAAATTAATCTGGGATTAATTAGTAGAGAGAGAAAATTAATCTGGGATTAATTGCGGAGATATTTTATCTCGGATAAAATATCAATTAAAGAGAGATAACGATTAATTTGGAATTAATTGATAAATTAATAATATAAAATTTTAAGAAATTGATTTCGACGCGGAATTAAAATTAGATTTTAATTCGGGCGAACGATTTAATTTAGAATTAATTCGTTAGCGACGTGAATAGTGATTTCGCTAGGCATAATCATTTAATTACGTCGCAATGGAAAATTCGTTAATTTGTAATTAGCAAACCCGAGCCCGGGATTGTTTGCGAGCGCATTCGCATTTCGAATTCGAGTGTGGCACACAAGTCAAATCAAGCGTCAAATCGCTAGTCGCATCAAGCGTCAATTCATAAGTCACTTTGAGTGATTGACAACATCACTTGTGATTTTGTGAGTTGGTGGATAGCATTTAATGCCAATTTTGGAGCCAAAATTCATGTTGACTTTTGAAAATGGTATTTGTTATATGTTTAATTGTTTTTAGAAAACAATTAATCAATTACACAACTCTCTCTTCTCTCATCTCTCTCTCTCTCATTCACGCCCATGGAGGGCCAATTTCTTCTTCTGTTTTGCTGGGCAGAACCGAAAATGAAGGGAAGCTAAGTGTGATTTTTTTGCAAAATCAAGAGTGATAGCACACTCCGGGATCGTGCGAAGGTGATAGGGAAGTCCACCCATGAGCCGTGAATCATTTGACGAAGCTTGGAGCTTGACGAAGAACCTCCAATAGCCGAAAACAGTGGACTGCACACAGCCACTACCGTGACATGCAGTGAGCAGAATTTCAAGTTTTGTTCATTGTCGCGTCGCTCAACCGATCGATGTGAGTATTCCGCAACTTCGTTGATTTGTATTCGCACTTGTTTCATGCTTGTTTAATGATCTTGGGACCTTATCAAACACGAACAATGGTATCTTGAGTAAGGTTAAGCATGAAATTATTTAGGGTTAAAATTTGGGTAAAAATGTGTTTGAGCATGATTTATGGAATTAGATGAATGAATATGTTTAAATGTGTTTTAATTGAGGATTGATTGGATCAATTTGTTGAAAAATTGTTTGGAACAATTTTCCCCTTATTATCTTAGCTTGGCCGAAAGTTAAGGAACCCTAATTGTCTTGGATTTTTGATTTTTTGATCATTGGATGTGTTGAATCATTTGGGGATATTGATTTAATGTTGGTTTGGATTTAATTGGATTGAATTCGAATTGGACAAAATAATCCCTCCAATGCCGAGACTTTGAGCATGATTATTGGTTTGATTTTTGTTAAAATGTGTTGGACATGTTTCAATGTTAAAGAGCATGATTAATTAGGCTAATTGATGTTTTAGAAATGTTAATTGGGTAATTAATTGTGTAATGCACTTTGAGTAATTAAATTGTGAAATTGGATGTTTGTAATTTAATTATATTGGGCCTATTTTGTGAAATTGGGCTTAAGTGTTGTAATTGGGCTTATTGGGCTTGGTTGTACCTAGATGGGTTTAGGCAAAATTGGTTGGATCCAATTGGGCCCAAAACCGCATCCATAAAGCCCAAATGCGACTAATGGACCTTTAAAGTTTAATTGGGCCTAATGGGCAAAAATTGATTTCTGGGCTTACGGATTGGACTTTGGTTAATGGGTTTGACCCGAGTTGACCAAAAGTCCACGCCTTAAAGAAATTAATTAAAAGCCCATTGGACTTTAATTGAATTGACGTTGGACGTTAATCGGGCTTTGAGACCCGTAACGATTAAATTTGGAATTTAAGTCGTATAAGTTCATTAATAAAGTGTAGTATTTAATTTGGAATTAAATGGTGAATTAGTATTAAATACAAATTGAATTGGATTTAATTTTGTAGTTTAATTTAATTCGAGAATTCGTACTTTGAGTACTTATTCGCAAAACGAGTTTGACTCGCGCAAATCAAATCGTTGTTTGAACATTGGATGATCACTAATTATCAAATTAATTAATTTGATTAGATTGATTGATAACATGCTTGTGGGAGTACATGGTTGCGATGCATGAATAATGTATATCGGATAGATATTAGATGGGTGGGACAATTTTAGAAATTGTTGAGCATAATCTTTGGAAGATTAATGTGATGATAACTTTAGTGCATAATCCATTATACTTACCGCAGTAGACTCCTTGATTTCTTTGTTAGAACTAAGGGTTAGATCCTTAAAGTATGATAATGAAATTGAAGGATCTTCATAAATCTATACTTAGATTTTAGAAGTACTAAAATTGCAATAGTAAACTCTTGAGAGTTAATGACTATTCTCAAGGAGTCAAAGTCAAACTTTGCAATAAGGCAAGTAGCGCAAGGCGCACCTTACTTCGATATTCTAGAAACCCGAGGCTTTGCAAAAGGCTTCTGGAGTATTGAAAAGGGCAAAGGAAAAATCATTATAATCTTATTGGAAGATAAATGTGTTGGACAATTATGACCCATAGCGTCACTATTTGTACAGATCACGGTGTTGTTGTACAAATTAACTATGTGACAAATAAGATTGCACTCTTATCATTTGTGATTAGATCACCTAGATGTATAAATGATGAGAGGTCCCTGTGATCTGTTCCTAGATTGAGAATGATATGAGACAGTATCAGTCCACGAATGATAAATCATTAAATATCCCTAGTCAGAGCATTATCGAGATTGGACATCGATGAATGCGTAAAAGACTAGTATTACACTTATGCGCGTTGTGAGGGCACAACGACATAGTTCTCGTATATTTGTGTATAGGATACTCATGCAAGTGTAATAGGAGGTTGTGTTTCACCGATGGTACGGGAAACAGCTTCGCTCTCGATAAGACCCCTCGGAATTCCATGGTAGTATGACTATGTGTCTATGGAATCCGAAATCAGGGTAGGTGTATTTGGTCTTAACCTGAGACTTGCACCGCTAATACTTGCGACAATCAATATACTTTGGTTGAGGTCGTCCAGGGCTTTAACATATTCTGTGTACGCCAATGCTGGGTATATTGAGAATTGTAGTGTGTTGGGTGTGATGTCAAGACGGAAGTGTCACTCCAGTCATATGGAGTTGATGATCGCGCAGGGATACAGAACTGGTTCTCTAAATAAGGTTGCAACCATCGGGATAATATTACTTGGTCATGATTATCCGATTTTAAAGAGACTAGTTGCTCGTTATCCGATATATGCTTCGTACGGGGCAGACACTATACCAGCCCCAGGCCTCGCATGTGATCATCTGATACTGGACAGAAATACGCAATACTACGTATACTACGCCTGATACAGATCCTTTATTCATGTAAGGATATTTTCGGAGAATTGGGGAGGCATGGCGCTTTGCTAGAAGCCAACATTGTCTTGTAATTCGGTATAAACGTAGTACGAGGTACTTACGTGTTCGGATAGTCCGATGACCGAATTTACTGCCAACATATCCGGGGATCTCATGGGTCGCTTCCCAAAGATTCACCGATGACGTATGACTCGCACTTTAAATTAATCTGGGATTAATTAGATGAGAGAGAAAATTAATATGAGATTAATTGCGGAGATATTTTATCTGGGATAAAATATCATTTAAAGAGAGATAACGATTAATTTGGAATTAATCGGTAAATTAATATATTCGATATATTAAACGAAATTGGATTTCGACGCGGAATTAAATTTAGATTTTAATTCGGGCGAGCGAATTATTTAGAATTAATTCGTTAGCGACGTGAATAGTGATTTCGCTAGGCGTAATCATTTAATTACGACGCAACGGAAAATTCATTAATTTGGAATTAGCGAACCCGAGCCCGGGATTATTTATGAGCGCATTCGCATTTCGAATTCGAGTGCGGCATGCAAGTCAAATCAAGCGTCAAATCGCTAGTCGCATCTAGCGTCACATCAAGCGTCAAATCATATGTCACTTTGAGTGATGTGACAAGTGATTGATTGATTGATGTGATTGAGTGATGTGGTGGTTGTTGGCATTAAAAGTTTGACTTTCTATTAGCCAAATTTTTGGTATATGATTTAATAAAATCAATACAAAAATTAGACAACACACTTTTACTCTTCTCTCTCTCAACTCTTCTTCATCTTCACGCCAAAGTGGGCAATTTTCTTGCTTCTGGTTTGGCAGTTCTGTCGTGAACCAAGGGAGAAAAATGGGAGCAAAAGTCGCGATTTTGTTGCAAAATCGAGAGTACTAGCACACTACGGGATCATGCGAAGGTGATAGGGAAGTCCACCCATGAGCCGGGAATCGTTTCGCAAAGCTTGGAGTTTGATTCTTGGTGATCAAAATCGAAACCAGTGAGGAAATTCACTGCACTGCCGTGAGCAGTCCACTGCCGAGCAGATTTCATTTTTGTTGCCTCCGCGTCGCTCAACCGATCGATGTAAGTATTCCGCGACTTCCTCGAATGTATTCACACATGTTCATGCTTGATTTATGATCCTTGGGATCCTTAGAATCTCCAACAATGGTATCAGAGCTTGGTTAAAAGCATGAAATTAATTTAGGGCTTAAAATTTGTTGGACATGTTTTAATGTTGATGGCATGATTAATTAGTACTAATTTGGTGTTTTGGAAATATTGATTTGGGTGATTAATTATGTTAATACACTTTAGTTTAATTAAACATTAAATTTGGATTTTTTGTGTTTGATTAAACGGGCCTTAAATTGGATTTGGGCTTGTTATGTTGTTATTGGGCTTATTGGGCTTTGTTGTACAAAGTTGGGTTAAGGGAAATTGGATTGGATCCAATTGGGCCCAAAACCGCTTCCATAAAGCCCAAATGCGACTTAATGGACCTTTAAAGTTTAATTGGGCCTAATGGGCCTAAATTGATTTCTAGGCTTATGGGGTAACTCCCGGATTGGATTTTGGTTATTCGGTTTGACCCGAGTTGACCAAAAGTCCACGCCTTAAGAAATTAATTAAAAGTCCATTGGACTTTAATTAAATTGACGTTGGACGTTAATCGGGCTTTGAGACCTGTAACGATTAAATTTGGAATTTAAGTCATATAGGTTTATTAATAAAGTGTAGTATTTAATTTGAAATTAAATAAGCGGATTAGAATTAAATACAAATTGAATTGGATTTAATTGTGTAGTTTAATTTAATTCGAGAATTCATACTTTAAGTACTTATTTGCAAAAAGGAGTTTGACTCGAGAGCAAAATCAAATCGTTGTTTGAACATTGGATGATCACTAATTATCAGATTAATTAATTTGATTAGATTGATTGATAATATGCTTGTGTGAATACATGGTTGCGATGCATGAATAATGTATATCGGATGGATATTAGATGGGTGGGGAAATTTTAGAAATTGTTGTAATAAATTTGGAATTTATTAATTGGACCTGCGTGTCCAGCCTTATCACCTCTTATTTCTTTTATTCTCTTCTCAACTATTCCCCTCAATGTAAATGAGGTTTCTTAGAAGTGTAGTGTAACGGGTAGAAGCAAATACAAGTGCTAGCGGGAGAGAGAAAGAGAGAGATTTGATCTAGGATCATTGTGTAAAGTATCCATCCGCATATCATTATTATTTATTTATACGCGCTTTATTATGTGTTTATAATGCATGTTTAAGGGTGTATGATGATGAGACCTTAACAAAGATAATAAATTGGTTGCCAATTTGCACTCGAAAAACCTTCGCAAAATATTAAGCGTTTTTCCTTCCATTTAGTGATTCTCACTCAAGATCCGAGACTGGCATTGGCTTGTTGGCCAAAGTCAAGGCCTTTGTCCGTCGAGGATGTGTTTGAATCACGAGAGCTTTGTTACATGTTAGTGTCTTGTCCAAGTTGTGGTTTGTTGGCCAAAGTCAAGACACTTCTTGTCCATCGACATTGATTACAAAGCTTTCCATGGTCAATGGGTCGCGCTTAACTGTGATCACTAAGTTTGTTGTGCCAAAGCCAAGGCTTAGTTGATTCAGAGGAAAAAGGTTAGGTAATACATTGGATGTATTGGCATATATAAGATATATGTTTCGGACTTGGATGTCCCCCCACCGGATCTAGGAATTGGATTGGATCCAATCGATCTTAGAGATATACCTAGTTAATTATCATACAATTTGTTGGCCAAAGTCAAGATTGTGTGATATTTAACGAGATCCTAGCCCACTAGGAAACACGGTTTCCCGAGTACTCGACAGAGGGTTAGAGGCTCGCCGAAAAATAGTGGGAGGCAAGAATTGAATTTGCAATATTCATTTAATTACTTGCCATACGCGCTCAAACAAATATCATTCGTCTTTATAAATTAAATGTTAGTTGGACTAATATTTAAATTGTTGTTTTAATAAATAGTTGGACTATATTCAAACTATCCATTTATAGTTGATTTTATAATTGGATTATAGTAATCAATATAATTGATTTTAATCTATTTAATTATAGTTTATTAAATAGTTGGACTATTGTAATCATTGTAAGAAATAGTACCGAAATCATTGATTAAATAGTTGGACTATTAAAATCAAGATATAATTGAAAGATTGACATTTAAAACATAATCCTGGGGAAAATGTATTTAAATGGTGTAATTTTCAAATTGGGAATAATTTCAGGATGGTCCTGGAAAATAATAAGTTACTTTATTTGATAAAATAACATATTAGGACTTAAGCCCGGAGTTAAGCAAATAGTCGAGCATAATCTTTGGAAGATTTATGTGATGATAACTTAAGTGCTTAATCCATTAAGCTTGTCGCAGTAGACTCCTTAATTTCTGAATCAGAACTAAGGATTAGACCCTTAAAGTATGATAATGAAATTGAAGGATCTTCATAAATCTATCTTTAGATTTTAGAAGTACTAAATTGCAATTGATAACTCTTGGAGAGTTAATGACTATTCTCAAGGAGAAAAAGTCAAAGTTTGCAATAGGCAAGTAGTACAAGGCGCACCATACTTCGATATTCTAGTAACCCGAGGCTTGGCCAAAGGCTACTGGAATGTGAAAAGGGCAAATGCAAAATCATTATAATCTTCTGGGAAGATAAAAGACATATCCCAACAAATCTGCCTAATTGTGGAAAACGGGATCGCGGAAGCGTGACTGCCGTTTGGACAAAGCAGACATGAAGGAATTGAAGACGAGCAAGGCTCTGACTTCAAATATATTTGTCAAGATTATGTTCACTATTAGTATTAAAATTGGATTTTAGATACTTAGTGTGATATATATATATATATATATATATATAGACATTGATGTTCAGAATCTGTTTTGAACAGGATACTGACTTCAATTGAGATTTAATCTGCGAATTATAAACGGGACGAAAGTCGCTGTTTTAATCGTAGATATCTGAGTTTAGGAACTACCCTTCGGGTGTGTACCTAAATTTGGAAACTGTTGGGGTTTTATTGGGAATTACAAGGTTACACAACGGAACGCGGAAAAACGATTTCACCGATTTCAAAATTTTTTCTTGGAACAATTAAATAAACTTATTTATTTAATTAAGCAATACTTAAATTATGAAATATAACCTAAGAAATCATATTCCTTTTAATTACAAAATTACCTCAAACTTTTGCAAATTAATTATTTTGGTTTTAAATATGTCAATTACATATTTAATTAATTCCAAATTAACCCAAAAATAATTTTTCCATGTTTGCTACAGTACCATAAACCTTTTCCAGATATTGCGCCACTGCCCAGATTTTTCTGGAATTTACAGAACAGCCCCAAAACTTTGGTTAATTGTAATTTGGCCCAAAATGCTCAAAACACATCAAGATCAAATCCAATTAATCCCAAATTTTAGATGCATCAAATATACATCAAATTAAAGCTAATATATGAAAAGCCCCAAAATTTGAGTAGGTTTGGAACCCTAATTTCATAAATCACTCAAATTGGCAATTTACACTAAATTAATAAAATTCAATATTTAATCTTCAAATTACTACACCAATTAATTCTCACCATCATGAAATTAATAAGAACAATTCTAGGTCAATTATGGATGGCTAATTAACTCTAGAATAGCAACTTTCATTTTCTAATTAATTTATTAAGCTTAATTACACTAATAAGCAAATAAATTAATTAAACATGCTTAAACACCTCCAACAAGCATCCAACAATTTTAATTAGAAACTAAAAGAATAGAGACATGTTCTTAACAACACAATTGAAGCTAAGAGTATTTGAAACATTATTCATGTTGGAAGAATTTGAAAAGAACTTACAAAAATCAAGCCTATTGCCTTTGTTTTCTTTCTTTTCTTTTCTTCACCAAAATGCTCTCAATTCCCTTTTTCTAATATTTGTTTATCTTGCCGTGAATGATCAAGAATTGATCAAAATCATTTTTTGTTCACCCTTGCCGATTATGCTTGCAAAAATAAATAACAATTAATTGATTTTTGTTGTAAAATCATTAGTCCACATTTAATAAATTAATGATAACACTTTATCCAAATTAAAGTGAACAAATATGTTCCAATGATAATTTTCCATTTCCAACTTTAATAAGTTAAATCATTACAAAAGATTTAATTTATAAATTAATTTAATTATTTAACATTAATTAATTAATAAATATAAATATCTTAAATATATGTATTATATTTACAATAAATATTTCAAATACATATATTAATGATATAAGTCAAATATCACAATTTGATATTTTATTAATGTGTATTTAATAAAATCAAGTATTAAATAAAATACACATCAATATTGGAATGACCGATAGGTCCCGATTGCATGTATTTTTCATTTAACCTTAAACGAGTTATAAATAATCAGTATTATTCATAACAGTGCCCTAGTGCTCTACGATTAAATTTCATTAGTGAGACTCTCTAGAATCAGACATATCCGTCACGAAATCAAATTACGTGTCTATAATTCACCCACCCGTAAATTATGACGAACACGGATAAACTCACTGAATCATACAGGTTGAGGTCACTGCATACGTATAATCCCTCCGTCACAGGTATCCAGATTAATCCAGAGATATAGATACAAACGTCAAATCTCTATAGATATAATCACGTTGACGTTTCTATTAGCAAACCCTCAAATAACACATAGAACTAATTTCTACAGTGTACCACGGGCCTATGGATTTAACAGATTGCTAATTCCATATTGAATACCTATACTCTGTACACAGAGCTGACATATCCTATCTTAATACACACAGGATATCCTGAGCATCAGTCCACATCCCACGAACAAGCGGAGGTCTGATCTAAATAGATCGGTGACGTGACTACCATCTAAGTGTGGAGGATAACTCAGATATCCACAGTGGTATCTCAAGTCAAAGAATCACTATGCTCACTCAACCCGAGAAGATTCTTATTGACGTTGGTGTACCATCCATTAAGAATCTTCGGTGAGTCGTTCATTGTTTATCCGATATAAACACCTACACGTCTATACGAGTCTCCAAGACTCATGGTTCACTGAGAAACCATCGGAATCCAAGATTCCAATATACAACATGTACCAGTCCTTGGTTCATTTTCTTGTGCAATGACTCTACTATTATCACAGTATAACAGAATCAGATTCTCGATACTTGGGACTACTCCCAATTCTGTGATAAAGTTCCTAACCCATACAGCTTCCTTTGCAGCTTCTGAAGCGCTGCAATATATTCCGCCTCTGTGGTGGAATCAGCTGTTGACCCCTGTTTGGAACTCTTCCAACAAACTGCACCACCATTAAATGTAAACACGAATCCTGATGTAGACTTTCTATCATCAGGATCCGATTGGAAATCAGAATCCGTATACCCATTAACTTGCAGTTCGTTTCCTCCATAAATTATAAACTTATCCTTGGTACCTTTAAGATACTTGAGGATATGTTTAATGGCCATCCAATGGTCATT
Source organism: Zanthoxylum bungeanum (assembly GCA_019454045.1). Taxonomy (NCBI): domain Eukaryota; kingdom Viridiplantae; phylum Streptophyta; class Magnoliopsida; order Sapindales; family Rutaceae; genus Zanthoxylum; species Zanthoxylum bungeanum. Next base: position 25,156 of record SKCR01043815.1, read on the forward strand.
TCCTGGATTGGACTGATATCTGCTCGTCACACTAACTGCGAAGCTGATATCAGGCCTAGTACATAACATGACATACATGATGCTGCCCAAACACGAAGCATAAGGTTGATTAGACATTCTAATCTTCTCATCTTCTGTTTGCGGACACATCTTCTTCGAAAGATGTAAGCCATGTCTGAACGGTATGTTTGCTGTCTTACAGTTAACAAAATTATACCGTTCTAAGATCTTATCTATGTACATTGATTGGGATAACCCAATAAGCTTCCTTTTTCTATCTCTATAGAGTTTTATGCCCAAGATATAAGAAGCTTCACCCACGTCTTTCACGGAGAAATTCTTACACAGGTAAGCTTTGACGCCTTGCATCATCCAAATATCATTCCAATGATAAGGATGTCATCAACATAGAGAATTAAAAATACCACCATACTCCCACTGGCCTTCTGATACACACAGGATTCTTCCGAATTCTTGAGAAAACCAGACAATTTGATTATCTCGTCGAATCGAAGATTCCAACTTCGTGAAGCCTGTTTAAGTCTATAAATGGACTTCTTCAGTTTACATACCATGCCCGAGTTCTCGCTGGATGCAAAACTTTCCGGTTGTTCCATATAGATTTCTTCATCAAAAAATCCATTTAGAAAAGCCGTTTTGACATCCATTTGCCAAATCTCGTAATCATGATATGCGGAAATTGACAATAAAATCCTGATGGACTTTAGCATGACTACTGGAGAAAAAGTTTCATCGTAGTCGACTCCAGGTCGATGTGAGTAACCTTTAGCTACCAGTTGGGCCTTAAAGGTTTCAACCTTTCCATTGGGCCCTCGCTTCATTTTGTAAATCTATTTACAACCGTTAGGAACAATTCCTTCGGGAAGCGGAACCAAGTTCCAAACTTGATTCTCATACATTGAGACCATCTCAGATTTCATGGCGTCTTGCCACTTCACGGAGTCGATGTCCAACATCGATTCTCTATAGGTAAAATGGTCAGTCTCTTCTAATAAGAGAACATCGAGACTCTTTTCTTGTATCAAATACAAGCGTTCAGGAGGTCTAGATACCCTTTGTGACCTACGGAGTGTATGTGTTGAAGGTTCTCCATCTTCTTGAACTACAGGTTCCTCCATTAGTTCGTTGGTTCCAGGTTGTACTTCATCAAGTTCAACCTGTCTATGATCACCACCTTCAGCCAAAAATTCTATTTCTAGAAATTTTGCGAAGCGAGCTACGAACACATTTCGATGCTCGGTATCATATAACAAATATCCTTTCGTATTTTAAGGATATCCAACAAACCTAAACTTCTGCCTTCGAGGCAAAAGCTTATCTTGCTGAGCCATCCTGACATAAGCAGGACACCCCCAAATCTTAATATAACTAAGATTTGGTTTCATACCGGTCCATATCTCATACGGAGTCGTAGGAACAGCCTTGGAAGGAATCTTGTTCAAAAGATGTGCGGCAGTTAAAAGAGCATAACCCCATAAATAATAGGGTAAATCTGTATAACTCAACATCGATCGGACCATATCTAATAAAGTCTGATTTCTCCTTTGGATACTCCATTATATTGCGGAGCACCGGGAGGAGTATATTGAGCGAGAATCCCATTCTCCTTTAAATAATCAGTGAACTCTCCACTCATATATTCACCGCCTCGATCAGATCAAAGACATTTAATATATTGACCAGTTTATTTTTCAACTTCATTTCGGAATTCTTTGAACTTTTCAAAGGTTTCTGATTTATGTCTCAACAAATAGACATAACCGTACCGTGACAAATCATCGGTAAATGTGACGAAGTAAGAAAAGCCACTGTGAGTAGTTTGACTTAAGGGACCACATACATCAGAATGTACGAGTTACAATAAGTCACTGGCTCGGTGTCCAACACCTGAAAATGAGGCTTTGGTCATTTTACCCCGAATGCAAGATTCGCAAGTTGGATAAGGTTCAATGGTGAGATCATGTATCAAACCATTCTTAACCAATTGGGTTAGGCGTTTCACGCCTATATGACCTAACCTCATGTGCTAGAGTTCAGTATTATTTATATCAGATTGTTTACGTTTATTTATTCCAGTATTAAGATATCTTGTGAGGTACGCAATATGTAATGACCATGCTCATTTGGACAACAAAGGATCTGAATATTACAACTATCATATAAATACAAAGAACGATTCTTAATATTTACATTATAACCTTCAGTATCTAATACAAAAAGGGACATAATATTCGCCACACATCCTGGCATAAAATAGCAGTCATGCAACAAAAGACTCCCACTGGGTAAGGGAATCTCACATAAGCCCATTGCAACTGCATCCAGAGAGTCGCCACTCCCGAACCGCAACTGCATCTCCCCAGATTTCAGCCGTCTACTTCCCGTCAGCACCTGCAACGTATTGCAAATGTGAATAGGACAAGCAGAATCCAAAATCCAATTTGATGTAATAGCTTCACAAGCTAAAGAGATATCAATAATAGGAAAAATAAAAGTACCTGATGTGGATGCTCTTTCCTTCCTAAGTTGCGCAAGATAGTCCGGGCAGTTACGTTTCCAGTGCCTGACTTTCTGGCAGTGGTGGCACTTGTCTTCGGAAGCTCTCTTGGGCTTCGCCGTCTTACCTTGCGGAGGAATATTGAAACCCTTCTTCTTCTTTCCTTTAGACTTCTTCCCCTTCGACTTGGATTGGGAAGAAGCGGAAAGTGAAGTGGGTTTCGGAGGGCGAGTCGGAAATCCCTTCCTTAAATCTTCCTCCGCTGTGAGAAGCATCCTATGCAACTCACGGTAAGTACAGTGAATCCCATTCATGTTGAAGGACATGACGAACTGGCGATATGAAGCCGGGAGTGAACCGAGAATGACACTACGGCCAAGAGTCTCATTCAGAGGGAAATCATGTCGCCTCAATTGCTTGATCAAATCGATCAAGTGAAGCACATGCGGGCTCACAGCCTGCCCCTCATCAAGTTTAGAATGGAACAATTCCATCGAAACTTTATGAACAACGACCTGTTCTTGGTTCATGAACGATTCACGAAGTTGTGTCATCATGCTATATGCATCGTGCATCTCCCAATAAGTCTTCTTAAGCTCAGAAGAAAGTGAACTCAAGATGAATGATTTAACCCTTAAATCATCATCTTTCCATTGCTGGAAAGTATCACGTTCTTCAGGTAATGCATCGGGTGATATAGCAACTGGTAATGGACCATCCAAAATATACATCAGTTTCTCGGAATTGAGGACAATCCTCATGTCCATATACCAATCCGCAAAGTTTTATGCGCCTTTCAATTTGTGCGTATCAAGCATACGTGCAAAAGGATTGGGTGGAGGTGCCTCCATCGCAAATCTATCAAATAGACAGCGAATCAACGGTCAGTAAATAAACAGATAAAAAATTATAACAGTTTCATAATATATCATTAAGCATTAACTAGATCATGGATTTTTAATCTAAAAATGCCCCTCCCACTATTTCATGCAATACTGTAATCCCCAAACAGAATACAAAACATGCGATAATCAAATCATAACATAACAGTGAAAGGTGGACCCCATGAATATATTTCAGCTCACAGCTTTGGCACGTTCTCGCCTACGTATATTCATTTAGGTAGACAACAGATTGTCGATCACTCAATAGTGACTCCTAGGTTTTCGGTCTGGTCGTTCTCTTGTTGTGACAGATTTGGCACGTTCACAAGGAGGCGTACCAAGGTCATACTTGTCAATGATGAATTCAAGATACTTACATAACCCTGACAGCTTTGGCACGTTCAGAATTGTGCTTTCGCTTGAATTCACCTAATATCAAATATATCCGGTACAGATAAATTTATACCGGCCATATCCTCACAGCTTTGGCACGTTCTCGGATATAGTCGTAGAAAATTTACCAATAAGCGGTATTGACAAGACGGACCGATTAAGATGCATCAAATACATATTAAATTATAAACCTTATTTTAAATAGGGATTTTCCGCTAAAGATGTCTTAATTTATTTAATCAAATTAAATAAATACAAGCATGCATTAAAATCAAGATTAAAGTCAATATTGAACTTTAAAGGCTTTATCATATATTGGGGGTTCCAGAATCAGACTCGCTCTGATACCATTTTTGTTGGGGTTTTATTGGGAATTACAAGGTTGCACAGCGGAACGCGGAAAAATGATTTCTCCGATTTCAAAAATTTTTCTTGGAATAATTAAATAAGCTTATTTATTTAATTAACCAATACTTAAATTATGAAATATAACCTAAGAAATCATATTCCTTTTAATTACAAAATTACCTCAAACTTTTGCAAATTAATTATTTTGGTTTTAAATATGTCAATTACATATTTAATTAATTCCAAATAAACCCAAAAATAATTTTTCCATGTTTGCTACAGTACCAGAAACCTTTTTCAGATATTGCACCACTGCCCAGATTGTTCTGGAATTTACAGAACAGCCCCAAAACTTTGGTTAATTGTAATTTGGCCAAAATGCTCAAAACACATCAAGATCAAATCCAATTAATCCCAAATTTTAGATGCATCAAATATACATCAAATTAAAGATAATATATGAAAATCCCCAAAATTTGAGTAGGTTTGGAACCCTAATTTCTTAAATCACTCAAATTGGCAATTTACACTAAATTAATAAAATTCAATACTTTAATCTTCAAATTACTACACCAATTAATTCTCACCATCATGAAATTAATCAAGAACAATTCTAGGTCAATTATGGATGGCTAATTAACTCTAGAATAGCAACTTTCATTTTCTAATTAATTTATTAAGCTTAATTACACTAATAAGCAAATAAATTAATAAACATGCTTAAACACCTCCAACAAGCATCCAACAATTTTAATTAGAAACTAAAAGAATAGAGACATGTTCTTAACAACACAATTGAAGCAAACAATTTGAAGAAAATATTTTTCATGTTGGAAGAAATTTGAAAAGAACTTACAAAATCAAGCCTATTGCCTTTGTTTTCTTTTCTTTTCTTTCTTCACCAAAATGCTCTCAATTCCCTTTTTCTAATATTTGTTTATCTTGCCGTGAATGATCAAGAATGATCAAAATCAATTTTTGTTCACCCTTGCCGATTATGCTTGCAAAAAAATAAATAACAATTAATTGATTTTTGTTGTAAAATCATTAGTCCACATTTAATAAATTAATGATAACACTTTATCCAAATTAAAGTGAACAAAATGTGTTCCAATGATAATTTTCCATTTCCAACTTTAATAAAGTTAAATCATTACAAAGATATTTAATTTATAAATTAATTTAATTATTTAACAATTAAATAATTAATTAATAAATATAAATATCTTAAATATATGTATTATATTTACAATAAATATCTCAAATATATATTAATGATATAAGTAAAATATCACAATTTGATATTTTATTAATGTGTATTTAATAAAATCAAGTATTAAATAAAATACACATCAATATTGGAAATGACTGATAGGTCTCGATTGCATGTATTTTTCGTTTGACCATTAAACGAGTTATAAATAATCAGTATTATTCATAACAGTTTCCTAGTGCTCTAAGATTAAATTTCATTAGTGAGACTCTCTAGATTCAGACATATCCGTCACGAAATCAAATTACGTGTCCATAATTCACCCACCCGTAAATTATGACGAACACAGATAAACTCACTGAATCATACAGGTCGAGGTCACTGCATACGTATAATCTCTCTGTCACAGGTATCCGGATTAATCCAGAGATATAGATACAAACGTCAAATCTCTATAGATATAATCACGTCGATGTTTCTATTAGCAATCCCTCAAATAACACATAGAACTAATTTCTACAGTGTACCACGGGCCCATGGATTTAACAGATTTCTATTTCCATATTGAATACCTATACTCTGTACACAGAGCTGACAGATCCTATCTTAATACACACAGGATATCCTGAGCATCAGTCCATACCCAACGAACAGGGGGAGGTCTGATCTAAATAGATCGGTGATGTGACTGCCATCTAAGTGTGGAGGATAACTCAGATATCCACAATGGTATCTCAAGTCAAAGAATCACTATGCTCACTCAACGAGAAGATTCTTATTGACGTTGGTGTACCATCCTTATCTTTCGGTAAGTCGTTCAGTGTTTATCCTCTATAAACACCTACACGTCTATACGAGTCTCCAAGACTCATGGTTCACTGAGAAACCATCGGAATCCAAGATTCCAATATACAACATGTACCAGTCTCTGTGGGTTTACTTTACTGACCAAGTTGTGTAAACCTTGACCGGGAACTGTCTAAGAATGACAACGTCATGATACAACTCAATGTCAGTTGCGACGCTTTTGCAACAGTATCATAACTAATCATTCTAAGGTCGGTTACGACTTTACCATATTAAAGAAGAAGTTATATAAAAGAAACTGTTATTTTATTCATAATAAAACGGTACATTAGTATTTACATAGAAATACATAATAAAATTGGCGCTCGGAGTACCAACCCTAACATAATCTGTTATAATGTAACTAGTTTGACTAGATACATTATCTCTATCTCAGTGTTTAACACGCTGCGGGTGAACCTTTATATTCTAGAACACTAAAGTGTTTTATTATATAAAGATGATATTGAGATAAACAAATTAGATGTGAATAACATCATTTATATTTTGAATATAAATAAATCTCAAACGTATATAATGACAAACAAATAGCTCAAACCGATTTGATCAGAAGAAACATATTGTGGCATTGCTGTCTGGGACACAATCAAATAAGACTCGTATATCCGCACTTTTGAAGAGGGGTACTCGGACTGTTTTGATTCCAATCAAATAAAGTCTACGAATCCAGTTTATTGGGCAAAGTGCCTATAACACTATTTACTTGGTAAAAGTGTAAATGCCACCAATCGGTTAGCCCTAGTTCATAGTGAAACAAGTGGGCCCATTTCTAGCTAGGCTAGATGTGGATATGAATATTTCGTGACCTTTACGGATGTGGCATCGCGTTATGGTTATGTGTTTCTTTTGAAGAACACAAATCAAAAACTTTTAAAGTTTCGACACGAAGTAGACAAACAGATCGGCTATAGTATTATACCGTCACGGTAAGACCGTAAGGGAAAATACTTAAGCAATAAGTTTCTAATATACTAGAAAGTGTATAGTATTCTTTCAATCATGACTCCTCCCGGAACACGTCAAGTTGACGGTGTGTCCGAAATGAGTAACCGAATTATGTTAGACATGATAAGGTTAATCATGAGTCGCTCTGAGCTACCATTTCCTTCAACGGATAAGCTTTGACAGTGCAGAACTTATTTAGAATAAGGTTCCATAAAAATCTGTTTGACAAATATCATATTAGATATGAACAGGAAAGAAACTGGTTTCACATTCCTGATTATTTGGGTATGCTAGACATATGTTTGGATGATACCAAACTAGAACCCAAATTGGATAAGTGCCAATTGTAGGTTATCCTAGGGATACATAAGTATAGTACTTATACAACTCACTAGAGAACAATTAGATTGTTGCTCGCCATGCGGTTTTCCTAAGAGGAATACCGATATGCAGTGGTAAGTGGGAGGATAGTAAAATTCGATGTAAATCGGACTAATACTATTCCAGGTACTGATTCTTAATGGAACACAAATAGTTCATCAAGGATGAAACTATACCAGTAATCTTCATATACACAAGAACCACGTATGTCGGAGAGAGTCAGAAAACAACATGGGGTATGGGTTTCTGATCTCACCTCATAAAGATGTCTATCTTATTGAGGAATACCAACTGACTACGTATGAGGAAGTGATACAAGGTTTCGACTCCCTATTATGACAAAGTGTCATGAGTTCGAAATGGATTCCATGTATATCAACTTAGTTTGGATACTAGTTGATGTACCATAAGGCATTGTGCCTATTGGTACTTTATAAGTCTTCAAGGAAGACATACCTGGATGGCAACATACCAACGTATAACGCTAGGCTTTTAGCGGAAAGGTATCATTATCAACATTGTGTTGATTACGATTCAACTTTTTACCTGTTGCCACGGTAAATCCATTTGGATAATGCTTGCTAATGCTGCATGTTTCATTAGTGAAATATGTCAGCTGAACGGGAAAATCGCTTTCCTGAGAAGGAAACCTTTTGGAGGATGTTTATAACATCCTGTCGATTTTGTCGTACCATAACTAGCAAACAAGGTTTGCAGGTTATTCAATCCATGTTTGGATTGAAGCAAGCATAGGTTCTTGGAATAATCGTTTTGATGTAATCATAATGGAGTATGATTTAATTCAAAACGAAATGATTCTTGTGTATATAAGAAGGTTAGTGGGAGCGCACTGATAGTGGCCGTTTGGACTAAGCGGACATGAAGGAATTGAAGACGAGCAAGGCTCCGACTTCAAATATGTTTGTCAACATTATGTTCACTACTGGTATTAAAATTGGATTTTAAATACTTAGTGTGGTACATAAATATATACATTGATGTTCAGAATCTGCTTTGAGCAGGATACTGACTTCAACTGAGATTAATCTGCGAATTGGAAACCGGACGAAAGTCGCTGTTTCAATCGTAGATACCTAATTTAGGAACTACCTTTAGATATGTACTTAAATTAGGAAACTGTTATAATGTAACTAGTTTGACTAGAAACATTATCTCTATATCAGTGTTTAACCCGCTACGGGTGAACCTTTATATTCTAGAACACTAAAGTGTTTTATTATATATAGATAATATTGAGATAAACACATTAGATGTGAATAACAGAATTTATATTTTGAATATAAATAAATCTCAAATATATACATGACAAACAAACAAACAACTCAAACTGATTTGATCAGAAGAAACTGATGTGGAATTGTTGTCTGGGACACAATTAAATAAGACTCGTATATCTACACTTTTAAAGAGTGGGTACTAGGACTGATTTGATTCCATTCAAATAAAGTCAACGAATCTAGTTTATTGGGCAATGTGCCTAAAACACTATTTACTTGGTAAAAGTGTAAATGCCACCGATCTGTTAGCCCTAGTTCATAGTGAAGCAAGTGGGCCCATATCTAGCTAGGCTAGAGGTGGATATGAATATTTCGTGACCTTTACGGATGTGGCATCGCGTTATGGTTATGTGTTTCTTTTGAAGAACACAAATCGGAAACTTTTAAAGTTTCGACACGAAATAGACAAACAGATCGACTAAGGTATTAAACTGACACGGTAAGACCGTAACGTAAAATACTTAAGCAATAAGTTTCTAATATACTTGAGAGAGTATTTTATTCTTTCAAAGAGGACTCCTCCCGGAACACGTCATCCTGACGGTGTGTCCGAACCAGAAAAACCGAATTTTATTGGACATAATTAGGTTAATCCTGAGTCGCTCTAAGCTACCATTTCCTTCAACGGATACGCATTAACAATGCATAACTTATTTAGAATAAGGTTCCATAAAATCTGTTTGACAGATTACATATTAGATATGAACGGGAAAAGAAACCGGGTTTCACATTCCTGAAAATTTGGGAATGCTGGACACATGTTTGGATGATACCAAACTAAAAACCAAATTGGATAAATGCCAAATTGTAGGTTATCCTAGGGATACCAAAGTATAGTACTTATACAACTCACAAGAGAACAATGTAATTGTTGCTCGCCATGCGGTTTTCCTAAGAGGAATACCGATATGTAGTGGTAAGTGGGAGGATAGTAAGACTCGATGAAAATCGCAGTAATACTATTCAAGGTACCGATTCCTAAAGGAACATAAATAGTTCATCAAGGATGAAACTATTACCAATAATCTTCGAATACACAAGAACCACGTAAGTTGGAGAGAGCCAGAAAACAACCTGGGGTATGGGTTTCTGATATCATCTCATAAAGATGTCAATCTTATAGAGGTATACCAACTGACTACGTACAAGGAAGTGATACAAGGTATCGACTCCCTATTATGGCAAAGTGCCATGACGTCCGAAAAGGATTCCATGTATATCAACTATGTTTGGATACTAGTTGATGTACCGCAAGACATTATGCCTATTGGTACTTTATAAGTCTTCAAGGAAGATATACATGGATGGAAACATACCAACGTACAAAGCTAGGCTTGTAGTGGAAATGTATCGTTATCAATATTGTGTTGATTACGATTCAACCTTTTACCTGTTGCCACATTAAATCCATTTGGATAATGCTTGCTAAGCTGCATGTTTCATTATGAAATATGTCAGCTTACGGGGAAATCACTTTCCTGAAAAGGAAACCTTTTGGAGGATGTTTACAACATCCTGTCGGTTTTTTCGTACCAAAACTAGCAAACAAGGTTTGCAGGTAATTCGATCCATTTTTGGATTGAAGCAAACATTAGGTTCTTGGAATTATCATTATGATGTAATCATAATGGTTTATGATTACAAACAAAAAATGATTCTTGTGTATATAAGGAGGTTAGTGGGAGCGCACTGACAGTGGCTGTCCTATAAATAATGATAATATGTCATTTCTTGGAAATGATATTCCCATAAAAATACTATCGGCGAAAGCTTAGCTTTCATAAATACTCTCCGAGAAATCGTACATTGAAAAATGTACGCGAGCTGGTGTCTCATACGCTTTCAGCATATGGATTCACAGACATGCCAATCCGAGTGATAGTCACTGGATTGATGTTAAGAACATCCGTTAGTTTCTTAGAGAACTAAGGATACATTCTTAAACTATGGAGATGGAGAACTTGAAGTGACTGGGATCACTACTGCAAGTTTCCGAACAGATAAAACGACTATAAGTCACAAACGGTACTATACAGTTTGAATAACGGTACAATGAGCTTGAAATCTTCCAAGCAAGATACTTTTACCGAATAAATAACAAATGTGGGTTATTGCTACAGCTGAGGCGGCAATAAAAGCCATTTGGATCGATAAACAAATCTAATTAGATTAGATATAATTCTGTTAGCAGCTGAGCTAGGCGTCAGCACATGCTAAAGAATTAATGGTCTCATCAACGATCCAGATACATACTTCGATATTCATCTGATTCGTTCGGATCATACATCGTGGTGATGTGATGATCGAATAAATCGCATCAGATGATAATCATGCAATCCGCTGACGAAAGCATTTTCTCAGCAGTTTGAGCCAACCGTACATAGTTCGGGTGTCAGACACTCGAGTGACTGGCTATAGGCCAAGTGGGAGATTGTTGGACAATTATGACCCATAGCGTCACTATTTGTACAGATCAAGGTGTTGTTGTACAAATTAACTATGTGACAAAAGAGATTGCACTCTCATCATTTGTGATTAGATCACTTAGATATATAAATGATAGGAGGTCCCTATGATTTGTTCTTGGACTGAAATGATATGAGACAGTATCAGTCCACGAAGGATAAATCATTAAATATCCCTAGTCAGAGTATTATCGAGATTGGACATCGATAAATACGTAAAAGACTAGTATTACACTTGTGCGCGTTGTGAGGGCACAACGTCATAGTTCTCATATATTTGGGTATAGGATACTCATGCAAGTGTAATGGAGGTTTGTTTTTACAGATGGTACGGGAAATAGCTGCTTCGCTCTGGTAGACCCCCTCGAATTCCATTTATGATGACTATGTGTCTATGGAAGTCCGAAATCAGGTAGGTGTATTTGGTCTTAACCTGAGACTTGTTGGGGTTGGTGCTCAGAGCGCCAATCCGGACCGTATTTATGTCTGATTCATGAATACGAACATCCCCTTATTCCATAATATTACTTATTTATGGTTGCACCTCTTGTTCTTATATACGTATTCGATCTGATT